>OY730182.1:19265093-19418867 GCA_963422495.1 Polyommatus iphigenia
TTATGCTTTTTAAACTTGTGTTGGTTATAGTGCAAAATTATTCCTATCAAGTATCAACAGGATCATAACCCAATGCATACGATCTATAAATATCCTCTTGGATGAGGCCGTCAATTATCAGAGCCCAAACATGAAACCTCCACCCTGGTTTCATACAGAGCTTGGCTCCTATAGAATCCAGGTGATGCTGCAGCAGCAGCATGCAAATATTTACTGCTTATCTACGTCTTACTGGTTGTCGCAATTAAAATGAGCCCAAACACGAAACCTCTGCTCTAAATTGGTGAGGAGTTGGGTATCCTATTGATTACCAGATGATGCTGCAGCACCAGGGGGCTGGGTCAACTTTCCATTAGTATGTATATATTCATAAGTGTCAGGAACCAGAATGCAAAATATAAAACCCATCAAACGACTGTAAGTTGCTAATCGGTCTATCATGAACCAGATAAACCGTGATATTTCAGCTATGAGCAGGCTGATGATGATGAACTATTTATTATAGCTAAGAACACTCTCGATCATGTCAGCTTTCAAACAAAAAAAAAATTAGATCAAAATCGGTCCACCCGTTTGGATGCTACGATGCCACAGACAGACAGACAGACCGACAGACAGACCGACAGACAGACACGTCAAACTTATAACACCCCTCTTTTTGGTCGGGGGTTAAAAATGTTGACCGCTACGAAACAAGAAAATTCCCAAAAATGCATTATGGTTGTAAAATAATGTAAGTTTGGGGCAAATATCCTAAAGAATATTCACCCTACCTAACTGTCGATCTGTCTGTCTGTACTAATGTTCGGAAATAAATTTGTCGGTCAGTAAGTCTGTTGATATTAATTTCCTACGGCTTACGTAAAACCACAAAATACTCCGCTATCGGGATTCGTACCCAATATGTAAGCAATAATAAGGAGGATAGGTATTTAATGCGTGAAGCGCTTAACACTAAATGAATATGAAAGATGAAAGGAAACAAGATGAAATACTTACAGAATGAAATTTATTATGAGGATGAATACACAGTAAATATAAAGCACAGTGAAATCACAAGATATAGAAATAGCATAGAAAACAGTATAGAAAAGCACAAATGATAATATGAGATGAAAATATGAATTATGAGAATACGATCGAACTACGTAAGCAAAATGGTCTAAGTAAGAGGGACACAAGCGGTGCGTATGGGAGCCTACAGCGGAGTGGCGTATGCGCTCGTCGTTTCTCGAAGCTGGCTCGCTCGGCGACCGGTTGTAAGGGAGACGGACACACGCCGCGCGGAAGCGATAAGCGTAGCGATTTTGTCGAACACATAATATCGCTACAGTACTCCCCGGCTGAGTCCGTTGACTACGGACGATAGTAGTCTGGAAATCTAACCCTTCGACCGCTTCTGGTGCGTTTTGGCTCCGGAGTCGTCGTGGTCATCGGTGTGGTGTCTTCAGCTGGAGATGACGTTTTCTCTGAAGGTGTTGACCCCTCCGATGTCACGTAGGCCGGTTTGAGGCGATCAATGGTCACGGTCTGCTCTTGTCCCTGAACTTCTATGACGTACGCCTTACCACCTCTTCTTATGACCTTGAAGGGACCAAGGTAAGCTGGTTGCAGCGGCTTGCGTTCCGGACCTTGGCGAAGATAGACATAGGTGGCATCCTTCAAGTTCTTCGGAACGTAAAATGTGCGGTTCCCGTGCCATGATGTTGCTTAAGGGCTCAATCTGCTGAGGTGGTTACGTAGACGGTTTCCAAATTCCGATAGGTCTTCCACGGTGCTGGGGTTGCTCGTTGAGAAGAATTCTCCCGGCAAGCGAAGTGGTTCACCGTAAACCAGCTCTGCGCATGACGCACGCAGGTCTTCCTTCCAGGCGGTCCGAATGCCCAGAAGCACTATCGGCAAAGTTTCGACCCAGTTCGGCGTAGAGTGGCAAGATATCGCCGATTTCAACTGCCGATGAAGACGCTCGACGAGTCCGTTGGCAGCAGGGTGATAAGCCGTCGTGGTGTGATGAGTAGCTCCTAGGAGATTTGCCAAATTCTTGAATAGGCCACTCTCGAACTGACGTCCCCTGTCAGTCGTGATTCGCTCGGGACATCCGAAACGGGAAACCCAGCCTGCTATGAATGCAGCTGCGCAGGATTCCGCGGTGATGTCACGTAGTGGGTAAGCCTCTGGCCAACGCGTGAACCTGTCGACAATCGTCAGACAGTATCTGAAGTCATTCTTCAGCGGCATGGAAATGATGTCCATGTGAATATGGCGAAAACGTGCTGTCGGTAGCCTAAATTGCTTGAGAGGGGCAGAGGTGTGCCGTCCAACCTTATAAGATTGGCACTCATGGCATTCTTGACACCACTGCCGACAGTCTTTCTTGACCCCAGGCCAAACAAACCTCTCCGTGACAAGACGGACACTAGCCTTGGTTCCTGGGTGGCTCAAGCAGTGTAAGGTCTTGAAGACATGACGACGCTGCGATGGTGTGATGTAGGGCCGAGGAAAGGGAGTTGACGTGTCGCAGTAAACGGTGACATCAGTGCCAGGCACGTTCATCTTCTCCAGACGAAGCGATGATCCAGTCTTCAGCAAGGTTTGGAGTTCCGGGTCGCTCTCTTGATCTCTCGCCAACGACTTGTAGTCGACAAGAGTCAGCCCAACCTCTTCTATCCGCGAGAGGGTGTCAGCCACGCAGTTCTCCGTTCCACCGATGAACCTGATATCAGTGGAAAATTGGCTGATATAGTCGAGGTACCGAAATTGACGAGGAGAACAGTTGTCACGGCGTGTAGTGAAAGCGAAGGTAAGTGGCTTATGGTCCGTGTAAATTGTGAACGTCCTTGCTTCCACCATGTGCCTGAAATGCCGTATGGCCTGATATATTGCCAGGAGTTCGCGGTCATACGGGCTATACTTGGTCTGCACTGGGCTCAACTTCTTGGAGAAGAAAGCGATGGGTTGCCAGCCTTTCTCCGACTTCTGCTGCAGTACAGCTCCTATGGCTTTATCTGAAGCGTCGGTTTGAATAGCCAGCTCGAGTCTTGGGTCTGGATATGACAGGATGGCAGCCTCTGACAAACTCTTCTTGCAGAGTTCAAAAGCTTGCAGTTGATCGGCAGTGAAGGTGATGGGTTGCGAACCTTTGACCTTGGGGCCCGCTAGAAGAGCGTTTAGCGGTGCTTGAAAAGCTCCTGCCTTGGGGATAAAGCGACGGTAAAAATTTACCATCCCCAGGAATCGTCGAAGCTCCTTCACAGTTTTCGGCTGAGGAAAATCTTGAATAGCCTGCACCTTTGTCGCGTGTGGGCTTATGCCTTCGGCAGAAACTGTGTAGCCGAGAAAAGTTACTTTCGACTGCCCAAATACACATTTCGATGTGTTGATAAGGACAGCATAATCCTCAAGCCTCTGGAACAACTGCTTCAGATGCTGTTTGTGCTGCTCCTCAGTCTCGGAGAACACCAGGATATCGTCGATGAAGCCGTAGGTGAAGTCGAGATTCTGGAGAACTTCATCGATGAACCGTTGGAATGTTTGAGCCGCGTTTCTGAGACCGAAGGTCATATACGGGAACTCAAACATTCCGAACGGCGTGGTGATGGCTGTCTTCGGGATGTCCTCTTCACAGACGGGCAGCTGGTTAAAAGCCTTTACCAGGTCGATGGTGCTGAAGACGCGCTTCCCAGCCAGGTGGTAGGCAAAGTCTTGAATGTGCCTAACTGGGTAGCAATCTGGTATGGTGCGGGCATTCAGAGCCCGGTAGTCGCCGCATGGTCTCCATCCATCATCCTTCTTCTTGGCCAAGTGAAGCGGAGAAGACCATGAACTCTGTGAAGGTCGTGCTGTACCATTCTGCACCATCTCCTCAAACTGCTTCTTGGCGATAGCAAGTCGTTCAGGATCCAAACGACGAGGGTGGCTGGATACAGGTGGTCCCGGAGTAGTCCTGATGTGGTGGACGGTATTGTGCTTGATAACTCTGTCTTTACCAGCTGGACGAGTTATATTGGGGAACTCACGAAGCAACTGGTGGTAAGCAGAGTCGTCGTAAACGGTACGTACTGACGCAATGTTGTCGTTGCTAGGTTGATGCGGGGAGGACACAGAAAGAGATGTGAGTCCATCTACCAGTCTCTGGTTACGGCAGTCGACAAGCAAGTTGTAGAAACTTAAAAAGTCGACTCCGATAATAGCTCTAGTGACGTCAGCAATGGTGAACCGCCATTCGAATGCACGACGAAGTCCGAGATCGAGCTTGAGATTGACAAATCCATACGTAGAAATTACTGTACCATTCGCAGCAAACAGCTCGTAGGTTGACTTGGTGTTAGCAGGCGCTCGAACAGCTGATCTTGGGAAGACACACAAGTCAGACCCGGTATCAATGAGGTACTGTACCTTGGACTTCCGATCAGTTATGAAGAGTCGGCCTTGTTGTTGGTAGCAGCCGCTGACGGCCTCTAGTGACTGCTTTTGGCGTTTCCCGAATTGAAAGTGCACGGGGATTTGCATTTTCTAGCCTTAGAGCCAAAAGAAAAATGGTACCAGCAATGAGGATGACCATCGGGGCGTTCTCGGGATCGTGAGCGATGGCGTGAGTGGCTGTGATGGCGATGCTGTGAACGAGAACGTGGAGAGAATCTGCTATTGTGTGTTAACCTCTCCAAGCGTTTTGTAAGGGCCTCAACCTTTAACTCCAGGGAGCTTGGTGAAGCGGCAGCTGAAGCACTAGCGACCTGTGGTTGTACTATATCGTTGACTCGGTCAGCCAGATCCGCTACCTCCTCTAAATCCTGTTTCCGCTGTGACGCAACAATAGCCTGAACGTGTGGTGGCAGCCTACTAGACCAAAGCGTGAGTAAGACATCGTTGGGAATATCAGGTCCCGCCAAACTTTTTAAATGCCGGAGAAATTGACTGGGCGTCCTATCGCCTAACTCTTCGTGCTGGAGCAAACGCAAGATTTTTTTCTCGCGCGATTGTGAAATTCTTTTTATTAATTCACACTTCAGTTTCTCATATTTATTACTGGCAGGTGGATCTACAATAATATCTTTAACGATTCTGGCATGCTCTTGATCCAGCTGACTTGTAATAAAATTAAATTTAGTAGCATCACTACTTACGCCAGATATCGTGAATTGCGATTCCACCTGCGCAAACCACACTTCAGGTTCCTCAGGCCAAAATGGTGGAATGCGTACGCCCACTCGATAAACTTCGCCCGAGTTAATGTGTCCGCAGGCCATTCCGCCAGCCGCGGTACCTTGTTGGCCCGCCATCTTGTCGCTTGCGCCCGCTTCGTCCTGCATGTCCTTGGGTATCGTCGGAAGGTCACCACTGTAAGTTTGGGGCAAATATCCTAAAGAATATTCACCCTACCTAACTGTCGATCTGTCTGTCTGTACTAATGTTCGGAAATAAATTTGTCGGTCAGTAAGTCTGTTGATATTAATTTCCTACAGCTTACGTAAAACCACAAAATACTCCGCTATCGGGATTCGAACCCAATATGTAAGCAATAATAAGGAGGATAGGTATTTAATGCGTGAAGCGCTTAACACTAAATGAATATGAAAGATGAAAGGAAACAAGATGAAATACTTACAGAATGAAATTTATTATGAGGATGAATACACAGTAAATATAAAGCACAGTGAAATCACAAGATATAGAAATAGCATAGAAAACAGTATAGAAAAGCACAAATGATAATATGAGATGAAAATATGAATTATGAGAATACGATCGAACTACGTAAGCAAAATGGTCTAAGTAAGAGGGACACAAGCGGTGCGTATGGGAGCCTACAGCGGAGTGGCGTGTGCGCTCGTCGTTTCTCGAAGCTGGCTCGCTCGGCGACCGGTTGTAAGGGAGACGGACACACGCCGCGCGGAAGCGATAAGCGTAGCGATTTTGTCGAACACATAATATCGCTACAATAATATGCATGAATTACCACAAAGATATTGTTTATTCCCATCTTCTTGCGTTTCATAAGATTTAATTTGTTTCAAACTTTCTAAAGTATATGTTTACTGTTTTATGAATTAAGTTCTTAAGAACATTAATTAATTTACAGTTAAATAGATTATATTGTTTTTTTAAACAATACGAAAAATATCTAATCAAAATTATAATATTACGCAAATTGACATAATTATTTACATAATTATGTATGTGTGAACAATGATAGTTTATTTTATGTAATTTAATACAGAAAATAATCAATGGAAGACTTCTTAGGTAAGCGGGGCCTAATAGCATTAATTATTAAGATATCATTTATGGCCCTTCGCAGGCATTTTGGCTTTCGCAGGCTTTTTTATTATTTAAACTTGTTAACTCCTGGTTATCTGTATAGTAAATAGAAAAGTAAATTGTTTTGGCATTCTTATTTGTCTTTGTATCATATTGCTCATATTTTAGGGAAAGCGCTTTAAATTGGTAACACTTCAAATGTTTCCCGTATGTTCTAGAAACCCATTGTAGCCAGCGTAAAAATGTGCAAACGTCAAAAGGTTATTGCCATTGCGACAAGGTAAAAATCATATTAATGTTTTGACCAATATAATATTATTATGGTAGCAGTACATAAAATAAAAGTAAATAATAAAAACAAGATTTTATTTTTAAAAACTCTGAACTTATTAATTTTATATTAATATCTCTATAGAGCTAGAGAAAGTTATATTAATTTTGGAACTCAATCATAGATGTCGCTTTAACCTTATGTTTTCACATTATTTGCCGCTAGATGGGGTTCAACAGTAGAATGTATAAAGATGTAAAAAAAATGTAAAAATCCTCCTGTCCATAAGTCGGAGTTTTGAAGACTGTAACTATAAGTTATAACCAGTAACCACGCCTCTGGTGCAACCCACTCTAAGGCATTTCTAAGGGCCTGTTTCATCACTTTCTGATAAAGTTTATTGCCGAATAGGCTATTCACAACTTTTTTGACAGATTCTCCATACACTACTTGATCTGTCAAGTTAATTGGCGGATAGCCTATTCGCATTCGTCACTGATCAGGAAGTGGTGAAACAGGCCCTGAATAACAAAAACTTAAAAACACAAAGTCTAAAATGCTCAAATCCTAGGTTTGTTTCAATTTTGTAGTCTTAAGCCTTAAATACAGAACAATGAACATTATTTTTATTTTTCAGTTAAGCTCTATTTAGAAAATCTGTAGGTATGTACCCTTATTTACCAAATAAATAATCGGCCAAGTGCGAGTCGGACTCGCGCACGAAGGGTTCCGTACCGGTATAGAGTGAAAGTAGACAAAAAATTGTGTTTTTTGTATGGGAGCCCCTCTTAAATATTTATTTTATTTTAATTTTATTATTAATTATTAAGTACAAATATAAATAAGGATTTTGAGAAAATTTCAAGTGCCTAACTGTTACCATTATTGATTACGAGCAAAAAAGGCCAAAAAATCACGTTTCTTGTATGGGAGCCCCCCTTAAATATTAACTTTATTTTATTTTTAATATTTGTTGTTATAGCGGCAACAGATATACACAATCTGTAAAAAATTCAGAAGTTTAGCTATAGCGGTTCTTGAGTTACAGCCTGGAGACAGACAGACAGACGGACAGACAGACATCGAAGTCTCAGTAATAGGGTCCCGTTTTTACCCTTTGGGTACGGAACCCTAATAACGGACTATTAGTAGACGATTGCCATCGATATAAAATTAAAATAATGATGTAAGAGCTGACGTCAAGTTACGCTTACAATAACACAAACAGAAACAGCTACTTGTTATTAGGGTTCCGTACCCAAAGGGTAAAAACGGGACCCTATTACTAAGACTTCGATGTCTGTCCGTCTGTCCGTCTGTCCGTCTGTCTGTCACCAGGCTGTAACTCAAGAACCGCTATAGCTAGACTTCTGAAATTTTCACAGATTGTGTATATCTGTTGCCGCTATAACAACAAATACTAAAAACAAAATAAATTAAATATTTAAGGGGGCTCCCATACAACAAACGTGATTTTTTTGCTATTTTTTGCTCTTAATCAATAACGGCAACATATAGGCAATTGAAATGTTCACAAAATACTAAATTGTATTTGTACTTTACTAATTAGTAATAAAATTTAAATAAATCAAATAATTAAGGGGGGCTCCCATACAAAAAATACAATTTTTAACCTATTTTTGCTTTGTAGTGGTACGGAACCCTTCGTGTGCGAGTACAACTCGTACTTGGCCGATTTTTTTTAACCAATTTAAACAATTAATCTATACTTGATACAATTTTTTCCATTTTTCTTACTGTACTAATCATTAATTCTAACCATTGATTCTAAATTATTATTAAATAATAATAAGTCGTTTGTCGATGTCATTATTCTGAAAAAAAAAACAGAGTTTCGAAACCTTTTTTTCACTGTTCGTTTTTGTTATTCGCTATCGCTACTTACTTACTTATTGCTTTGTTATGATTTAAATAACAAAATGTAACCAAATTGTGTTGCCAAATATATTTAATGGTTTGAATAATTCACATTTCGTGCATGAGTCTATGCTTGGAATACTACGATAAAATTAGCATATTATTAATAACCCGAAAGTGGCGTCCACTAACAAATCTAGATTGAAAAATATCAATGGTTTTAAAACTTGTTATCTGAGTGAGGGAGATATCGAGTATTTTGTAACCGGTACCTAACCAGTCTGAGTTGCGCCCGAGGCTCGAGAACTAGTGCCACCTTGTATTCCATCTAAAATAAGTACAATGAATCCACTGCGCCGAGTTGGCACCAAGGTTTGTAGTTTTTTTATTGGTTCTAAATTGATCAAGTGCATTTGAAAATAGAACGTGAAAATAGAAATGCAAGACCCGCGTCTGTGTTATTTTACAAATAAGTAAAAATATTGAGAACCACAAAAAAAAATAACATTGTTAAATTATTTTCTACGTTAAATTCAAACACAATATGTTATACCTATAATTATTGTTTATTTGCTTTTGTAATAAATTATAAATTAATCATTTGAGTCAGTGGTTTTCCGGCACATATTTTTTTGCAATTACGCCTTTTACGATTCAGTTTAGTACGGTGTATTATCACTTAATATCAGCATAAGTTAATATAATAACATAAGTTATTTATAATATTACTGGCTTATTAGAAAAGTGGAATAGAATAGAAAATACTTTATTTGTACAACTTAAAATTAAACTTAAACTTAAAAAACACAATAAAGGAAAACTATGTACAAATAGGCGGTCTTACTGCTAACAGCAGTTTCGTTAAATATAAACAGATACTTAACATTTATTTATTTATGTTCTAAAAGACACTGATTGCTGGCTTATTATTATAGTATAGTAGCAAAAGACCCTTCTGTATGGTGTCAACAGGGCCCCCGTAAGGGCTACTGGCGCCTGTGTGCAAAAAAAGGATTTTGGCGCCCCTTTAGGCAAATTTTTTGGGTCCTTGGTTTTGGCGCCCCTAAAGATGGCGATTTGGCGCCCCTAGAGGATGGCGCCCATGTGCATTGCACACATTGCACATATGGTAGCGGGGGCCCTGGGTGTCAATTATAATCAATTTCTTCTCACAAACGTTAAATTGCCTGAGTGCCTCAAGGAGCTTTTGATCAGAGGACACTCAATATCTCGTTTATGAATTAATATCATCTGAGATTGAGTATTCTATATTACTTCTTGATATTATATTTGATGTACACTTATCTATTCTTTATTATTATCCCCTGAACCTTCTCATCAATCATAAATATTTACAGGTGTTGGAGCAATGGAGGGCGCCTGTTGCTGTCGCCGCCAAGGCAAAGTACAGCACAGAAACTCCAAGACCACTGACGATGCTCACTGATGATGAACTGGCAATGAAGGAAACGAGTAAGTTTTGTGTTAACAAAAAATATTCTAAGTAACGATACAGATAAACGAGTCCGGAATCGCAATTTGAATAAAATCGCACTTAAAATCCTTCTAAGCACAAAATATTTTCCGTAACATTATAATATTAATTTTACGATATTATAAATGTCGTAAAATTAATATTATAATGTTACGATCGTTGTGATCGTTGGTTTATAAGAAATTACAATTATTAGTGCGAATCAACAAGAATTTTTCGACATTTTTGAAGCTGTCAACGGTTTTATCAAGCATTTTTAAATAAAAACAACTCGCGTGTTACGTCGACTCAAGGCCAACTCGCCGGCTCATTAATTGTAAAATGTTGTTATAGATTGTCAGTCCAAAGAGTTGTTTCTATTTGAATTTTTTATTGGGATTTTATTGTTTGCTCAGATATACCGATTTTAGATTTTGTTTCACGGATTCTACTAGCTTCTTCTGTTCTGTGTCTTTAAATATTTTTAACCACTCAATGCTCCAGTACCTAACGCCCCAAATTCAAATTACACTTGGTAGTTTACGTAGTCGTTAATAATATTTATATTACCATACATAATATTATGGGCGTGAGGATAAACATAAATTATGATGTTTTTGTCATTTGTGCCCCCGGTCATATCAGTGTTTGTAGCTCTTATCGAAAGCAAACATAGTAGGTACATTTTCAAATATTATTTTACACAAGGTATTAAGTTTAAAATTTCGTGTTTGTCGGTACTTTAATATTACAAGTCCTTTATGACAGGAGAGATAATATTGTCCTTGTGATAATACTAATAATATAAAAAGTTATAAAATTTCAGAACCACCTCATGTCTAAATGTTTCCGGCCGGCAACACCGAGTGTGGTCCAATCAGTGAGCTATGTTCATTTGCAGTCCTGCACGGCGGACTGCCGTGAATGGACTCTTTAAACAACCTTTAAATGTCTAAATAAAGAATCAAATAAAAAAAAACACTTTAGCTATCCCTTAAATTACATTAGAACAAATAAATTTCCTAACAAACTTGACTATAAAAACATGTGTCACATTCAGTTTCTAATGCCTAGTAGCATCCACATCATTCAAGAATCAAAAATCAAGATCATTTATTCACAGATATGTAGTCAAAAGGGTAACAAAGGTTATAATTAGTTCTTACATATCCTACCATAACAATGGTGTGTGAATGTCATTACTGTATACAGAACAAATTAAAATAAATTTAACATTCTTCATAAATTAATAGTTAGATATTTTCATTAAGTACATTGTATACAAAATTGTTTCTACATATTAACTAATCCAATAGGTACCTATGTATTTTATTTTAGTCAAGAGTATTTATGTCAATATAAATATACATGTCAACTATTTTAATATAAATGTCAGTTATTTAAATTAAGTAGATAGTCCAGCACGAGTCGGCGCATGAGTACCGAAAACTATTCCACCTCAATTTTTTTTATGCGATCCTCTTCAAATTGCCCTCCTGATGATATAAATGCATGTTGCCATGGTGCAACCCGGTGCCATATTGTTTAAACAAACATTGTTTAAACAATTGCAAGGAATTGTTATTTTTCAACCGGACAATTTTTTTTTTAATATTCTTTATTGAAATACCAATAAAAAAGGTCCTATGACTTTTTACGATAAAGTTAATATTTTTAAAGATATGAATTTTTAAAGGTTCGAAAAATCTCAAATTTGGGTACATTCGACCCATGAAAAATATATTTAAAAAAATAATAATGTCTAAGTAATATATATTTTTTAATTCTCTATATAATAGTTAATAATATCGTTAGTAGAGATTTAAAAAAAAATCATTGCTTATATCTTTTTTTATCTTAGCAAAAGTAGACAAAAAATTGTGTTTTTTTGTATGGGAGCCCCCCTTAAACATTTACTTTATTTTAATTTTATTATTAATTATTATAGTACAAATATAATTAAGGATTTTGTGAAATTTTCAAGTGCCTAGCTGTTACTATTATTGATTACGAGCAAAAAAGGCCCAAAAAATCACGTTTCTTGTATGGGAGCCCCCCTTAAATATTATACTTTATTTTATTTTTGGTATTTGTCGTTATAGCGGCAACAGATATACACAATCGGTAAAAATTTCAGAGGTCTAGCTATAGCAGTTTTTGAGATACTGTCTGTCCGTTTGTCTGTATGTCTCCAGGCTGTATCTCAAAAAACGCTATAGCTAGCTACTTCTGAAATTTTCACAGATTATGTATATCTGTTGCCGCTATAAGAACAAATACTATAAATAAAATAAAGTTATTATTTAAGGGGGGCTCCCGTACAAGAAACGTGATTTTTTTGGCCTTTTTTGCTCGTAATCAATAATGGCAGATAATGGTAACAGCTAGGCACTTGAAAATTTCACAAAGTCCTTAATTATATTTGTACTTTAATAATTAATAATAAAATTAAAATAAAGTAAATGTTTAAGGGGGTCTCCCATACAAAAAACACAATTTTTTGTCTACTTTTGCTAAGATAATAGATATAAACAATGAATTTTTTTTAAATCTCTATTATCTATATTATTAACTATTGTATAGAGAATTTAAAAAATATATATAACTTAGACATTATTATTATTTTTAATATATTTTTCATGGGTCAAAAGTACCCAAATTTGAGATTTTTCGAACCTTTAAAAATTCATATCTTTAAAAATATTAACTTTATCGTGAAAAGTCATAGGACCTTTTTTATTGGTATTTCAATAAAGAATATAAAAAAAATGGTCCGGTTAAAAAATAACAATTCCTTGCAATTGTTTAAACAATGTTTGTTTAAACAATATGGCACCGGGTTGCACCATGGCAACATGCATTTATATCATCAGGAGGGCAATTTGAAGAGGATCGCATAAAAAATTTGAGGTGGAATAGTTTTCGGTACTCATGCGCCGACTCGTGCTGCACTAAGATTACAATTAATACAATTTCAAGAGTTAATTTAGGTCAGGAAATGTTTTTGTTTTGAGTATAACATGTAGTCGTTTAGGTTATAAAAACAGTTTTCTAAAAGCCACATATTTAACTTTTTTTATGAATTAAATGACAGAGATTTGAAACTGTCTGGTAAATTATTATATATGTCAATGGATTGTATGAATGCATTATTTTTATAGATATCTAAATTACATTTTGGACGATAAAGTTTATATTTAAATCTGTTATTTTTACGTTCTACTTCTGATTTTAATTCAAAATATTGTGGATGAAAATTAACAAAGATACATATTTCTTTAATGTACATGCAAGCTAATGGCAATATGTTGTATTTTTTAAAAAGTGGTCTACAACTGTCCATGGGTGAGGCGCCAGAAATAGCTCTAACACACTTTTTTTGCACTCTGAAGACTTTTTCAATTTCTACCGAATTACCCCATAGCAATAGACCATAATATAGGAAAGATTAGTGGCCGTGTCAAGCTTGTCACAAATGTATTCTACATGGATCTTCCAATTGCAATATTTATCTATCATGATACCTAAGAATTTTGCGTTATCTACCTCGCAATTTTTTTTTGTTGTGAGTTAACTTTCATTAATATTAGTTAACTCATTAGGGCCTACGTTTTTTTTTTCATCTCCGAAACGATAACAAAATATTGTTCTTTGTTCAACGTCCGAGTCAGAGATAAACGTTATTTTGTTTAAATGTCACATTGTAATATTTGATAATGATTACGTATGATATGTTATCTCCCTGATACTGTCATATTATGAGTGTTTATACTTTATTAACTATAAGAACTTGGCAACAAGAAAAATATAAGCAATGACCTTGACCTTTCAAAACCTTTTTCACAAAACGGTTGCGAACCTCTGCATATTTGATAAACGTCAAACAAAAAATTGTGACAGCGATATATATTTTTTTTCAATTCTTATGAAACAAAATGAACGTATTTCCGGGAAACCACACGATTCTGAAATTACCAACACGGAATTTAATATTATGATTTATGACCTAAACGTCTAGCCTCTAGGTATCTTGTTTAGGTTAGCATGATTAAATTTCTACATTACTTAAGTACTTGATATTTTGAATTATTGACTTCAATTTAAATATCTATTAATAATTATTATTGGATGGACGTTAAATTATTGAATCTTTAAATAGGCAAAATATTAGTAAGCTTCTTTTCTCAATTTCTTTCTAATATTAATAAGTACCTACTTACCTAATCGTATTTTGTTGCAGTAAGAAAACTAGCCACTGATCAAATCGCGCCTTTGGTCAGGAAAATGGACGACGAGCACAAAATAGACGACGGGATCAGACAGATGCTCTTCGACAATGGTGTAAGTTTTAATAATAATTATAAATCATTGATAATAGGCTACTTGACCTATTTTTTTTCTTCATTCTAATCGCTTTTTAAACATTCATTTTCACCAAAAAACTAATATTTTAATATTTTAAACAGTAGAAACCCACAAAAATGTTGATTGAAAAATATGCCTTTTATATGGCGCCAAAAACACTGTCCGCCATTGTACCGCCATAGTGTGACGTCATGTTTTTTGTATTTTATACTTTCTTTATTGAAAAAAGTTTTATGTGCTAAGCGTACGAGTCTAACAGTGCCAAAAAATTAGAAAAGAATTTAGAAATCATTTGTAATATTGAACACTTTTGTAGAAAGGTTTTGGCCATTTCATTTCCCAACTACAATAAATGGAGACAATATATAAAACTGATGTTTTATTTGAATTATTCAAGAAAATATATTTTATAAATCTTTCTAGGCTTATTCATATTATTTATATACAAATAAACTTACATGTAACGAGCGCGATAAATAAAAGATATTAAATTACAAATAGGATGACGTCACATCCAAATCGGAAGTACCGCAAAAGCGTTTTCGTCAGTAGCTCAGTACAATTCCTATTTTCATAAAATCATATTTTCAAATCGACTTTATTTTTCAATCATAAAACTTTTATTTGATGATAAGGGTGAAATACGGTTTCCTAGGCCAAGTTCTACTAGAAATATGCATTTTTTCAATGAAATGAAATATTTATTAGGTATGTCAAGTAGCCTATTTATCCTATAAAAAAACACTTTCATACGCATAAGTTGCTGATTTGAACCATAAATTCGCGCGGAAAAAATTCAAACGCTTGGCACCAAGTTTGACTTTTTGTTTTTTTCCAAACTTTCTGAACAACCAAAGATATTCTTACGTATGCTATTTCAGTTAATGGGTATAGAGACTCCGGCTGAATACAGCGGTTCCGGCTGTGGTTTCCTCACCATGATGTTGGTGGTAGAAGAACTGTCTCGGGTGGACCCCTCGGTAGCTGCTTATGTGGATATCCACAACACTCTAGTCAACTCCTTGTTCATGAAAGTAGGAACAGAAGAACAGAAGAAGAAATATCTGACGAAGTTGTGCACAGAATACGTAAGTTACTTTTCACACGCTTTTATTACTAGTTAGGTTCTAAGTGGAGTTTGAGGTCTCTTACGATATTTATAGACTTAAAAAGAAATAAGTTTAACTAGGATTGAAGCTTATTTTTTGACTGTCTTGAAGTAGAAAAATTTCATTTCGATCATTAATTCATCATTATAGGCAGGAGGGTTATTTAGGTATTACAAATTATTACAATGTAGCTCAATCCTTTCGACCACTTGTGTGGAGTGTGGACCTGGGTTAAAGTTAACACTGCTTAAAGTTATCAATTAGGTACCTACTATGTTATCTACCTCGTTCTAGATATTTCTGAAAGAGCTTAGGTAGGTACTTTATATTTGATCGAGAGTGGATTTTAACCATCTACTTAAATAAGACTTTCAAATACTGGTCCTAAGGGGTTATTCAGGCATGACGATCAAAATATGCTAGCTGAACCGAAACTATAATCCTTAGAGGTGGACGGTGGTTCATTTTTATCGCGGTCGTGTATCCCGATTCCCGATTCCCGCGTATCTCGTGGCTCTGCCTAAAGCGAAAAGTAGGAACAACAGTACCTATAGTTAGGAGATGTTACTTAACCGTGATCATCATTTCAGGCTGGCAGCTTCTGTCTGACGGAACCCACGTCGGGCTCCGACGCATTCTCCCTCAAGACGGTGGCCAAGAAGGACGGCAACCACTACGTCATCAACGGCTCCAAGATGTGGATCTCCAACTCGGACGTCGCTGGAGTATTTCTGGTTATGGCTAATGCTGACCCATCCAAGGTAAATGCTGGTACTTCAGTAAGATATCCTTCTTAAGTTTATAATGTTGAGTACACCATAATATACAGTTGAGTCACGAGTCTTATATAGTCGATGTAGATGTAGACTAAAGGTCTATCCATACTAAAATTATAAATACGAAAGTGTGTCTGTCTGTCTGTTACCTCTTCACGCCCAAATCGCTGAACCGATTTTGCTGTTTGGTATGGAGATACTTTGAATCCCGGGAAAGGACATAATATACTTTTATCCCGGAAAAATGTACGGTTCCCGCGCGATAAACAAGTTTTGGCGCAACGGAGTTCGGGCGTCATCTAGTGGGTAATATAAAAATACCCCCACACCGTTTTCGGTGACGGTGGCCGGTTTTTTTGAAATGAGGCCAGTTACACAGAAGCAATTCTACAGTGCCCTTGTGTGTGCGCATTACACAAGAGCACTCTCTGTTCCTTTACTCTCATAAGTCATAGTTTCACGTCATAACCCAGTGGGACGGACGACCGACACCACTGGCGACAGATCGTGTGAGACCGATTTTTAAGTCTATCCGACGCACTATTCAAGTTAGGCAAACTCATTGCCTTTATGTTAATGAAGTTGCAGACTAATCTGTTATACACAGCATCAAGCCCCTACGCCTGTAGAATAATAATAAGCAATATTGCGTCATGGTGATAGCAAATGGGTCAATACTGCCTTATCAGAGTAAACAAGTCATAATATTTTGTTAATTAAACATTAATCTTACAAGTAGATACGTCTGAATATCTCGAAACGTCCTAAAAGTTCCATATCAGTTGTGGTATTGAGTAGAAAAATCTTCAAGGTCCATGTAGATACTAGGTACCGTACCTAAGTAGGAACTATAGGTACATAGCCAACAACATTCTTCCGCGATTGCCAATCACGGAATATGCACTAAAGATGTGAAAATGAATAAACTGTCAAAAAACTCAGGACCTTTAACCAGCGCTTGAACACCTTTAACACTTCGACGGGTTTCAAAGAGACCAAAGATAATTTTGAAATTTCCTCTCGTTTCTCTCATCAGACCTTGGATTTCTCCTCAGGGCTACAAAGGCATTACCACGTTTATTGTCGAGCGCGACACTCCCGGTCTAAGCGTGGCCAAGCCGGAGAACAAACTGGGTATCCGGGCCTCGGGCACCTGCATGGTCCACTTCGACAACGTGAGGGTACCGGAAGAGAATATACTGGGAGAATATGGACATGGGTAAGTTTTAAGTTCTTTCCTATAATAGGCCCTTGCTCCAATGACCATAATGGGTTATGGTCAGCCCTGGATTTATGTATACAGTATACTGTATAGGCACTAGGCAGTATAGGCCATGGCCTGTGGGCGGCAGCGTCCTATGGCGTCCTAAAGAGGGCAGCGTCCTAGGATGGCGGCAGAGTTCGTACTTACATAGGGTGGCAAAATTAACGTGGCCTATAAAGTGGCCTTAAACTGTGCAAACTAACCTATGATCTGTGCTATGATTCTGAATCGCGTTATCGAAGTTTTCTCTCTATTTCTGCTATAAACTAAAACAGTGCTTTGGCCTGACCAAACATACCAACTCGTTGGGACTCCCACAATACCTTAATGCCCTGTCTGTTATAAACAAACCATGGAAGACTTAGTTACCTAACATTGATATTAACCCAAGATTACACCAGAAATGCATAATATACGGGTTTAAAGATATCCCGTAAGGCGTAAGCTAAGTTCTGCACAACTGGCATAAGACCAAGATCCTAAAACTTTCTCTCTCTCCCCACAGCTACAAATACGCAGCAGGTTTCCTCAACGAAGGTCGTATTGGTATCGCGGCGCAAATGGTCGGGCTCTGCCAAGGCTGCATGGACGCCACCATCCCTTACACCCTGGAGAGGAAGCAGTTTGGCAACAAAATTTATGCTTACCAGGTAACTTCCAACACTGTTGGAACTTCCAACGCGGTGCGTTTGACGCGTAGCGCGTACGGTGCTAACAAATGTGCGATCAGCTTAAAAAAACGAAACAACACAGAAGAGTATTCCTCGTCACTTCTTTGTACACTCCGAATGGCAACCTGAGTTTTTAGGGTTTCGTACCCAAAGTAGTAACTATTTTTTAGTAGGTAATATGTGCCTAAAGGATGAAAACGGGACCCTATTACTAAGACTTAGATGTCTGTCTGTCCGCCTGTCTCCAGGCTGTATCTCAAGAACGGTAATAGCTAGAGCAAAGAATATAATACACTACGGCTAGAGCGTCCTTGCGTTCTAGTCCCTTCGTGCGCGAACCGACTCTCACTAGGCCGAGTTTTTTGACCCGTTTCATCAATTCTTGTTTACCTCCAGGGTATCAGCTACCAGATCGCTCACCTGCAAACGGAGTTGGAAGCCGCCCGCCTGCTCATGTACAACGCCGCCAGACTCAAGGAGCACGGCATGCCGTTTGTCAAGGAGGCGGCCATGGCGAAATATTACGCGTCAGGTATGCATTTTAAAAATATAATGTTACCTTAACCATATATATATATAATATATATATATATATATATATATATATATATATATATATATATATATATATATATATATATATATATATATATATATATATATATATATATATATATATATATATATATATATATATATATATATATATATATATATATATAGTTAGTATATATATATCTGAACTATATATATATAGTATATATATATAGTTCAGATCACCTAATTTAAATCTAATGGCACTCAGATTTGATGATTGCATACCTTGAATGGGGTTTTGACGTAAATGTGATGACCTACCACCGGTAGTAGGTCATCTAATAAGACTTTCATTTCATTTCATTAAAGTCTCACTATCACTCTTCGTTAAAGTTAAGTAATCATTAAAAATGTACACGTGGGGCTTAAGTGTAAAAAAAATGTAACCCGACTGACTGTGCCATCGATATTGCGCGATGAATAAGCGAGTCAAAATGGTGGTATATTAGCCCAAACTAAACTGCAACTTCGTTAACATTTGGATGAAAATTCAAAACGAAATAGAACCGAGCATTCGCTTATTCATAAGGGTCAGGCCACATCTCATTTTGAGCTGTATCGCGCAGATTAGTATGGCGCGGTGCCGCTAGATTTTTCAGACGAAACTTGCAATTCAAATACATTTTCTAAATCTTTCCTTTTTTTTTCAGAAATCGCACAGACCCTAACCTCAAAATGCATAGACTTCATGGGCGGTGTTGGATTCACACGAGACTTCCCCCAAGAGAAATTCTTCCGGGATGCTAAGATCGGTACCATCTATGAAGGTACCAGCAACATGCAGTTACAGACCATTGCCAAAATGATCGAGAAGGAGTATACACAATAAGTTATAAATATGTATTATATGTATCTGTTAAAATAAAATATTTTTACATGTTTACTGCCTTTTTTTATTAACAAGTAAAGAGGAATTTATAAAGTGGAGGAAAAAGAATAGAATTTTAAAATAATTGCCAACATTTTATTTGAACACATATTTCTATTTAAATCTACAACATCTTTGTACAATTAATAAACCAGATACAACATTATTATTAGTGTAACTCCACACAATATTATTATGGCCACATACTAACAAAACAGTGAAGATTGAGCCTTGCCTAGTTAAAAACAAAAGCTAGTTTGTATAATTAGTAGTTTGTGAGACATCATACCAGTGGTCCCCAACCTTTTTTTCATGCGGGCCACAAACATGTTTTGGTCTTGGTGTTGCGGGCCGCAACAAATTTTTTTTGGGTTAAAAGATAACAGTCTTCAAAATTAACGATTTAAAACTGGAAAAAAATTAACGACTATTACGTAGACTTTACGTTATTTTGCCGGTGGGCGTGTATTTCAAAATTATTAAACATCACGCGGGCCACAAATAAAGTCATGCGGCCCGTGAGCCGCAGGTTGGGATAGCGGCATCATATTATCAGCTTGACTTACAAGCGAAGATTAAAGTTACATGAGTGCGGATAACATTGCTTTGCAAAACAATCACGATGGTATGACATAGTTTAGACTGGCCTCACTGTGTGGCATAGAGCTCCATTTTCACTTTATTCTCTTCCAATCCTATGACATCTATTTAGGATCATGCGGCAACTTAAATCCAACCATGTTTGCTGTTTCTTCAACGCTACGCTCCCCCTTTCCCTTGTACTCAGCATTTATTTCCTTGTATTTCCTCGTATTATACAAATATTCTTTGTAAGTCTTAGCTCGGTAATGCATTTCGTCTGCCGCTTTGCATAGCTGTTGGTCAGTGGTTTGGTATTTTCTGTATTGATCCAGGATGTATTTTACAGTATCATTTTCTGTCAATTTCGGTGTGCTACTCTGCTTTCTTATTTCAGCTAACAGCTGTCTCAATGTCACCAAAGCTGGTTTTGCAGTAATCGATGCCATATTGACTTTCCTTGAAAAAATCAAATTGTCAATTTTTCAACCATTAAAGATGTTATAAACTCTTCGGCGTTTTCATAAGTAGGCTTGTCTCGTTTAACCCAAAAGTCTGATGGCATAGAATCTAGTTTTTCTTTGGTAAAATAGTGAATAGATGTGTCGTTAAATATGTCTTTGTGAATAAAACTGTTTTCTAGATTTATTTCTGTTGTGTACGATGATATTTTGTATATGTATGGTACAATATCTTTTATCAGGCGACTAGGTTGATTTTCAATGAGGGATGTAAAACTATTGCAAATGAGAATACAGTTATGTAAGTTAGATCCCCAGTTACTCCAAATAAAGTTATTTGTTAGTTGTTTCGGACAGTGAGGAAGATACACAATTGTTACACCTTCTTTAGAAATTATGTAACTTCCTTCATTATTTTCTTCAATAACATTGATATCTAACGATTTAAGCAATGCACACTCGCTGGTAGACAATATAGGATCGTGTACACTGACTTTTTCAAGCTTTAAAGAGTCCTTTATACACAATAACAATGCGAGTTGGTATTGAGAAATGAAGCACTCTCCTACATGACCGAGTCCGAAACAAACTATTTCTACAACTTCTTTATGTTTTAAAATACTACTTACAGATTTATTTACGTCTGTAGAATATTTAGAATTGCGTAAATCTTCAACGCACGACAGAATTCGCCTGTAAAAGGAAAATATATTGAAACATAACATAACCTAAAAAGTTAATGTTCGAATCCAATTGCAATAGTACCTGCGAGCTTTAGGTATATCTATTTCAATATTTTCTTTTACAAATGTGATATTTTTTTGGGGTAATTTCTTCGCTTTGCCCTTTTTAGAACGTGAAATTATTTGAAACCCATCACTGTCGAAGACAGGTTTTGACATTTTATTCACAAACACAGATTTCTTCTTCTTCTTCTTTTTTTCTGGCGGCCTCAGTGAGTTGCCAATGTCAGAGTGATTTTGGGTAGACTTTGCTCTATAATGCAGGTCTGGTGAAGAAACAAGGTACAGTATCTAATAACTTAAATTCTGTTGAATATATCTAAAACAAACACAAACATATAGAGGTTAGTAAAACATCACAATTTTATATTGTTAGAACGAATATATGTACACAGAATATCAATAAAAGAGGTATTTACATAGCATAAAATTGATTTAAAATTGATAGGGCGAGGAATATTGATAGGGAGGAGGTCATAAAGGGAGGACTGGTTTTTGGGACAGCAGAAAAAGATATGGTCCAAGGTACCCTCATCTAGGCCACACTCACAAAGAGAACTATCCTTGACCCTTATTTTTACTAAAAACACTGGGGAACAGCAATGACCCAACCTAACTCGGCAAACAGTTGAGCAAACCGTTTTGCTGTTTTGCGAGTATTTGAAGAACCAAGGCCTTACTGGAACTTCACTTTGAATGTCAAAGTAATGTTTGCCTTTTACGTTACTTGAGCTGGCCCATTCTCTATTCCACGTAATATATAAATGTTTTTTAGCCACCGGAATCAGATCCTGACAGTATAACTGGTAATGAGTTAGTGTGCCCGTTGTAACAGCTTCCTTAGCGTATGCGTCCACACTCTCATTGCCAGTAATACCGCTATGGCTCGGGATCCAAGCCAAAACAACATTTATATTTTGTAAATGACACCTAAGGAGAAGTTGCTTTATTTTCAAGATTAAAGGAGTTCTAAACTTATTACAAAACTGGTTGGCCATGAGACCTTCTAATGCACTTTTGGAGTCCGAAAGGATAATAGAGTTATTGAGTTTGTGAGACTCAATGAACAAGATAGCCTCATAGATGGCAAGTACTTCACCTGTATACACAGACGAAGTGGGAGGCAATTTAAAATTTAAAACAACATTAACCTTCGGAATCCAAACCGCAGCACCAACACAGCCATCATCAGATAATTTTGATGCATCAGTGAAAACAAGCAACCAATCCCTGAAGTGCTGATCAATGATGTTCCTGAATTGAGAGTTGGCAGAGGAAGAACCTTTTTCTATGCGTAAGTTGAGCAAAACTTTTGGAACAAATGTTATAGCATTAAAGGGGGTGGAAAAGAGAGGATTAAGGGTGCACTGAAAGACAGGACAAGGGAGACGGGTTAACTTAAGGTAGCTGACTAGGAGACATGGAGTTTCTTTGTGTGACCAATAATTTGATGTGGAAACAAGTTGGGACAGAGTGTGAAGTTTGCCAATTAACGGGTGATAGGAATATTGGAAGATTTTAAATAAAAACCGGTCTGATAAATATTGCCTCCTGATGTGAAGTGGAGGGTCAACACACTCAACCTGAAGTGCGTTGATTGGTGTTGACTTCATTGCCCCAACAATAATCCTCAATGACTTGGCCTGTATTTTATCCAGGTTTTTTAAAGGGAGCTTATTGCAGGGCTCAAGTAAAAACGACCCATAATCAAGATGACTACGAATAAGGGCATTATACACAAGCCTCTGGGTGTATGGATGAGAGCCCCACCATACTCCACTTAAGGAGCGCAAAATGTTTATATTTTTTTCGCACTTTTGTGCTATGTGCTGATTTTGGTAAGTACCAGTCAATTTGGAATCTAAAATAACACCTAAAAACTTGACCCTATCCTTAACCGGGAAAACTTGATCTCTGTATTGAATAGAAATATTGGGTATTGTTCTGGCCCGGGAGAAAACAACTACTGAACTTTTTGGGATAGAAATTGATAAGCCATGTCGGTCCATCCATTCCATGAGATATCTAATGGCTGAGTTAAGGCGAGATATACACTCCATAATATCCTTTGAGGAGATGTAAATTGATATGTCGTCCGCATATTGAAGGATCTCACAGAAACTTAAAACTGACAAATCCAGATCGTAGGAGTAAATTTTGTACAGGGTAGGACTGAGAGGAGATCCTTGGGGAAGGCCTATAAAAACCTGCATGGGAGGTAAGGATGAATTTTGAGTGGATATTACGATGGAACGGCAGGAAAGGTAATTACAAATGAAATTTGTCATCCTCACAGGGACACTCAGCTGTAGCAATTTTTGCCTGAGCACTGGAAGACGGACATTATCATATGCGGCAGACACATCAAGAAACATTCCCACCACATGTTCGTTTCTCGAAAAGGCTATGCGGATGTCAGTCACAAAAGTGCCTAAACTATCCATAGTGCTACAGCCCCTTCGAAAACCGAATTGTGTTTTGGACAAGAGCCCCTTACTCTCCAGCAGCCATTCCAACCTATTTTTAATAAGATGTTCTAAAATTTTTGGTAAAGTGTCCGAAAGTGCAATGGGTCTATAACCTGATGGGTCACGACTAAGTTTGCCCGGTTTAAGGATAGGGACTATAATTTGGGTCTTCCATTCCCCAGGGGGGACTTCAGACAGGAAAATAGCATTAAGGATTCTGAGGCAAGTTTCTTGTGTAGTGGGTCCACTATTCACTATAAATGAATAAGGAATCCCATCAATGCCAGGAGCAGAATCCTTTAAAGAGCCCAAAACCAATCTAAACTCCTCCATCGAAAATGGAGCATCCAAATCATGACTGCACTTTTGAGGGGTAGAAATAAAATTTTGACATTCCTCCAAAGAGGGTACTGATGGAGGCGCTAATCTGTTGGAAAATTCGTTTATCCAACTAGATGGATCGTTGGACTGACGGTTATCGCTTTCTAGAGAGCCACGAAATTTTTTAACATTTTTCCAAACATCTGAAGACCGAGACATGGGTGAAAGACTCGAACAGAATTGCCGCCACCCATTTTTCTTTTTTTCCGATAATAAAAATCTTGCTTCAGCAGCAATTCTTTTATAATTTAAAAAATTTGCCAGTGTCATCGCCCTACAGTACAATTTTTCAGCGTCTTTACGACGCTTTACGGCACTGGTGCATTCAGCATCCCACCACGGAGGGGAGACAGTTTTTTGATTCCCTGTTTGCTTCAGAGGAATTGCCCTATCCGCAGCCATCAAATGCACATTTTTAAAATTGCTGTAGGAGGAAAGGATGTTGTTAGGGTTGACAGGAGGTAAGTGACAAACTTCAGAGTCTGTTATGTCTGCAAATTCAGACCAATTGGCAGAACTAATTTTATATTTGAGCCGGGGTGAATTTGTGGGTATTGATGGTCTAGTCTGTCTGTATGTTATTTTTGTTATGATGGGGAAATGGTCACTACCTAAAGAATCTGAAAGGACTGCCCAGGAACATGAAGAGGAAAGGGAAGGTGAGCACAATGACAGGTCTACGACACTCCTCGGGTTCTGTAAAGGAGAGACCCGACGAGTAGCAGAGCCATCATTGAGGACAACCAGGTTATTAACATCGATAAGATCGATGAGGGAGGAGGAATTCGAATCGTCAAGGTGGGAGCCCCAAGATGTATGGTGAGTATTAAAATCACCCAATACAAACAAGGGGGATGGACAGGAGGAAATAATGGATGATATTTCGGAGAATATGGAAGGATTTGGATGAGGGACATACACAGACAAAAAAACAGTATCTAAAACACGGACAGCTACAATATTAAAATTACTACTATTTACAGGGAGATTATGTACAGAATATGTACATTGGCTGGAGACCAAAATGGCTGCTCCAGCTCTGCCATCAGACCTGTCGTCCCGGAAACAGGCATAGCCCGGCACCCGAAAACGAGAACCAGGCACCAACCAAGTCTCCTGGACGGCAAGAATTGATGGCTTGTAAGTATTTATAAGATAAAGGATATCGGATTTTTTATTTCTGATGCTGCGGCTGTTCCACTGTATCACAGTGTGAGCCATTATTGGTTAACAGTTTTGATAGTGAGGTCAGGTTCTCCAGAGTTTTGTACGGTAGTGAGTCGCTAGACCTTGAAATCAGGTCCAAAAAGAAGTAGGACAGGTTGTCTAGAAGGTTGTCATTTCTGGACAGGGTAAGGTTGGTGGATGGGGAAGAAATTTCAGGATCTGAAGGAAAAGCGCAACCATTAGGAGACTGGGAAGTTGGTTCTTGGATTATGTTACGATGTGCCTGGTGATCGTAACCAGGGGACATTGGGGGAATAGGACGACGAGGAATATAAACCGTCTTTCTGTAAGATGTGGTGGTGGGTGACTTGGTTTGTCTGTCTGTTTGTCTAGTAAGGTTCACAGAAGCTGAATGAGATGTCCTAGCAGAATCAGCAAAAGAACGTCTCACCTGGGGAAAACGAGCCGAAGCTTCCTGGTAAGAGATATTTTCCTGACTCATGACCAATTTAATCTCCTTTTGCCTTGTATATTCAGGACAGGAGGTGTCGTTGGCTGTGTGCGGACCACTACAGTACAAACAAAATAAGGCTGTTGCAGTACACGTTGCTCCTTCATGCTTCTGTGAACATTTGTAACAACGGGGAAGGGACCTGCATTGCGCTTTAACATGCCCAAAGCGGCAACAATTGTTGCATTGGATGGTAGGTAATTGGTAAGTTTCAACGGGGAGGGAGTTATAATAACAAAACACACGAGAAGGAAGTTTTTGGCCGGTGAAAGTAATAACTACGGATTGGGTGGGGATCCAGGTGGGGGAGTTTTGTTCATTCAAGGTCTTGCGACTAAGCCTACGTGCTTTAACGACTTTACCAAAACCTGATGGTACCTGCAAGTTTTCTACCAACTCTTCCATCGACCAATCGACAGGGACATTACGGATAATACCCATGCGGGATACACTGAATGCTGGTATTGATACAATATATCCAGCACTTGAAACAGCGGGTTGATCAATGAAAGAATTGGCATGATCGAATGACTGAAATTCGATCGAAACGCGACTGCGACCAATTCTTTTAATTCCGTCAATTTTAATGTTGTTTATGTTATTTTTAAACAGAAAATGTCCAAATTGGATTGGGTTGAGAAATCCAGTATCGGTCTCAGGCTTCGACACGTGAACAATGTACGGCGCAGCATCATCGGAACTATATAGGTACCTTTTTGTTGGCAAATTCGGGGTTCACATAATGTAATTGAATTGATGGCACTGAATGTGTGTTACTAGTTGCCTTTTTAGGCTGTGGTTCCGGAATGTCCTGGTTTGCTCTTTTTCTATTATTTGTACTATTATTTGTACCACCACCGGGGTCAGGGGGATCGGTGTCAAGCTCCATTATGCCGGTAAAACAAACACTTAACCTAAAAACAAAAACTAACTAAAACTATATACTTACGACAAAACAACCACAAAATATAACACACAACACAAAATACAAATAAGATATTTCAACAAATAATGTAAATACACACAAAAATGTAAGAAAACAGTATTAAAATCGAAAATAATGAAAAGACGCTTGTTGACAGCACTCAACCAAAGAGCCAAGTCCAAACACAGATTATTGTTCACAAACTTTATAGAATGCTAACGCATTTATTTCTGACGTCTGACGTCTGCACAGATTATTATTATATATTTGTAGAGACGTCTGTCTGCTGTCATAATTGTCTGTCAAACGAACATTTTTTTTTATTTACTACCTACCTAGGTTATAGCCTATTATAGGTTTAAGGCTACGAATAACAAAACTAAGAAAACGTAACAATTCAGATTCTCGCCAAGGTCGTTTCCCAGGTAACGTATCATAATATTGCGCGCTGGACGACAGCCTGCGTGGTTATTGTCACTGTCACAGTTATGAAACAAAGCCGTGGACAATAATTGTCAAAAGCGGATGGCATTATGCAGTATACACCAAAAATATCTACTATCACGAAGAAAGGAGTACATAATTATTATTTTTAAATCAAACATTTTCCTCTGATCCTTAAGTCATCGATAATAGTAATATAATAAAATAATTTTGAACAAACCTTGTACGACTCGGAATTTAAAACTATCCAGAGCACCTAGACAAGACGTTTTCAGATTACAAAAATCTATGTGCTAAATTATTACAGAATTATTACAGAATTGAAATAAAAAACGTACGGTGCAAATAGGCAATGCAGATTTTCGTAATCTCTTTAATTTTCGGTCATTACTCATACAAAATATATCATGACTATTAAAGTGTATGCTACATAAACGAGTAATCTGGCTCGGCATCCAATTCGGTTCGTTTCTTACTAAACGAAGTACGAACGGCATTATAAAAATAAGATACTCCATACTGATGTCAGTCAGACGGCAGACCCTCGTTTATGATTAAATTGTTACATCTTGCATAACACTGTCCATAGCGACTTTGTAAAATTTTTGTAATTATATTATTTTTTGATTATTGCATTTTTACAATAACATGTAAACTTAATAAGACAAACACAAAGAGACCAGCTTAATTTTACGCAAATACCCTGGCATCCAACTTAAATAAACCATCTTTTTGGGCATGTTTTTGGGTCGGAAAAAATACAAGAACTTTACCTAAGCATAATTTTAAAAAATTCACTTACTGATGAAACTTGAAAGGTTATTCCTGTATTAAAAGTCGTATCTGTATGACTTCTACACCATTTCACAGGGCATTTAGGCATTTTAACAACGAAAATTTTGTAAAAAGCTATGTAAAAAAAAGACGGGTTGCACTCCGGGATTTTTTTATTTTTGAATTAATTTAGGTACTTAATTTTGTTTTAAATACCAGACTATTAAATTATCTTGAGTCGATTTCCTTGTAAAAACTTGTAAAAAGCCTTGGTACATGTAGGGTTTGAACTCAGTACCCCTGCTCACTGCGTGATCACGTAACGGCTTGGCTACGAACTCTTAAGCTACAGTGGTGAAATTTTTTAATAATATGGTCGCGCTAACATCGTGTTATCTATTAATAATTGCATCGGTAATACATTCACTTTTTATTAAACACAAAACAAAACACTTTTTCTTAAAATTTGTACTTATTCGAAATATATTGACCATAGATAATATTATAATTAAATAATTATGTATTGCGCCATCTAGTGTTCAAATAGCAAGCTACTTAGTAAGGCGTGTTACGGTGCGTCCACATTTGTATCATTTGCGCGATCAGATCTCCGATCAGATCTCCGTCGCGATCATCGCGCCGTATCATGATCGCTAGTGTGGACGCAAAATGATACGCGTATCATGATACAAAGTATCATGATACGCGTATCATTTTGATACGGCGCGATGATCGCGACGGAGATCTGATCGGAGATCTGATCGCGCAAATGATACAAATGTGGACGCACCAGTTTTGTAATGAGTTGTTTTGTAATGAGGACGGATCAGTTTTGTAATGAGTTGTTTTCTAATGAGTATTACGATTGACTCAAATGAAATTGAGATTTATTTAATCATTGTATATTTATCTGATATTTAGCTAACGGAAAACACGATTCACTTATTTCGACTCGATAGTTTTATTTTTCGAAATTATGAATATTTTTGGGCATTTCAACAAATATCTGTTACACTTATCGAGTTACTATCATTATATAACTTGCACTACTACAATCACACACATTATAAAATAATTAAATAGCTAAAGCAAATAATTAGTATTGTGTTTAGTTTTTAAGTAATCATCAAAAATAGTTTTGGGACTTACGACCTTTACTTTCGTGCTATAATGCGGAAACCGTTGTTACGCGATATTGTTCACTATTAGCTGCAGCCTAAAGCACATTGCCCGGGAGCACGATTCATGGAATTATTGTATCACGATTGGAGGATAGCGTTGTGGATAGGCGGGGCTAGCGTTTTCACAGTAGGCTCTTAATTTGAAATATATGCTATTTTAATCTAAGAATATGGGAAAAACATCGCGTCCCTTAGATGATATTGCTTAAAAACGCTCTAAATTATTCGAATTCCATTTTTTACCGATAAAAGTTTTTTGTTAGTAAATACACATCTTGTTAAGTATATTCCAATTGAAAAATGTAACTAATGTCTCATTTCAAAAATTCTCGTTAAGGGCCGTCTGTAGCGGAATGGCCCTAAACCAAATATATTCTAAATTCTTAAACTCTAAGTACCTACATAGTGTGATTGACAAACGAATTATAACTTACTGTTAATTTAATGAATATTAGTACATGATATTATGTACATATTAATTTATTTTTTATTATGTTTGGATATTTTAGATACAAAAATTTTGTTGTATGGAAGTTATTAGTCAATCACACCCAAATGTTTGAGAATAATCAGATGGATATTGGCACAGAGATATTATTATGATCTTGAAAATTACAAAGGCTACTTTAAATCCTAGCACTGGATGTTTTTTTGTGTTAACAATAATATTAATAACACACCATTCCTTTTAGCGCCTCTACTGATACCGTCACCACCAGGACCACCGGCACCACCACCAGGACCTGCACTGACACGTAAGTGATAGGTCTAGCAATCCCGCTATTTGAGCTATGCTAACTGCTTAAGTCCAGTCAGCACCCAGTAGCACCTTTGTTGAACACGTTCCACAAACTGTACATTCTTGTATTATGAGTTACAAATTCAAATACTTTATTTGCAACTTACGGTTGTCGGTGACCAGACATGAGACAAATTTTTTGGGTTTTTAAATCATAATATTAACAATACATATTATTATCTATACTTAATAGATAATAATATTATTATGTACCTATCAATTATTATTTTATAATAATTTTTTTAGTACCACATCCTTAGTCACTGAGCCTACGCCGTATTCATATTCATGTTCCATACCTACTACTAGTTGCGTGTGTACGGTGAATTATACGGCTATTAATGAACCAAAGATTTCCTTTGGTAGGATTGGTCCTTATGGTCCAAGGATGGATTTAAGATGTGGAGCCACCGCGATTTTTGATGTTAGTTTTTTTAATTTTAGCAGCTTCTGCTCTGGAGGAAAATAGAGTCTCAATCTGTATAGAGGCATTAATTATGGTACTATTCCAAGTTCGGTACCATATTCGGATGACTTAAGCATGCTAAATTCATTTTAGGACTCATATTTGCACGATAAAGATGTTAAACAACGTAAAAAGAAGAAGAATAAGAAGCATTATTTAAACGCGCTAATCTTAGTATGAGTCAGTAATTACTGGTCCGATTTGAAAAATTCTTTCAGTGTTAGATAGCCCATTTATTGAGGAAGGCTATAGGCTAAATTTTATTACGCTAAGACTAATATAAGCGAAGAAATAGAGGAAAATGTGAAAAAAACGGAGGAAATTATGTGAAAGGGCTTATTTCACGATTTTTCAGCAATTTTTCTGTTATTTGGCACAGATAAAAAGTAGGAACGTGAAGAATCATAGGCTATTTATTGTGGACTAATTTTTTTGTGAAATATCTAATTTACGCGGGCGAAGCAGCACGGAACGTCTAGTAATATTATAAAGCTGAAGAGTTTGTTTGTTTGAACGCGCTAATCTCATGCGCTACTCATCCGATTTAAAAGAATCTTTCAGTGTTTGATAGCCTATTTATCGAGGAAGGCTATAGCCTATATTTATCACGCTAAGACCAATAGGAGCAAAGATACAGAGGAATATGTGAAAATAAAGCTGAAGAGTTTGTTTGTTAGTTTGTTTGTTTGAACGCGTTAATCTCAAGAACTACTGGTCCGATTTGAAAAAATCTTTCAGTGTTTGATAGCCTATTTATAGAGGAAGGCTATAAGCTATATTTTATCACGCTAAGACCAATAAGAGCAAAGATACAGAGGAAAATGTAAAAAAAAACGGGGAAAATTATTTGAAAGGGCTAATATCTCACAGACTACTGGAGCAATTTTTATGTTATTTGACACGAATATATACGATATGGGTTATTAGTTTGTGAAAAATATACGGTTTCCGTGAAATTTCAGATTTACGCGGACGAAACCGCGCGGTACGTCTAGTAATATTAATATGTTTATTGCTCCATTCATCACCATGTCTTTGGCATGCAGAATAATGCGGCTATCAGCCTCCTTATATTAATTAAGCCCTGTCAACAGCGTTTTCGTTGGTTGAAAATCAAATATTCTAAATTTTTTATTTTATTTTATTTTTACTATATTTTATCTAAATATTATTCAAAAACTGGCATTTAAACATTCGATTCAATCGAAAATGATAATAAACTCGCCTATATACCTAAATCCCACGCAGTTATTGACCTCATACCTAGTTAAAGCTAAACCCCCCCCCCCCCCCCTCCCCCACCTGCATGAAATATTCAGGTGGCTCCACATCGTAAACCCATCTTAGGGATATAAAGATCAATCCTACCAAACGAAATCTTTGGTTCAGCGAAAGCCGTATTCCTCGTTTTTTTGTCTTGTACGAGTACGCACACGACTATACTAATATTATAAATTATAAGGCGAAAATGTGTTTTTCTGTCTAGCAGTACCGTAACTGGTAACTGTACATTTTGCCACAACAAAAATCATCCTATGAGTTATGACCGGTGTCCCTTCCCGACTCTCAAAGTATTTGCATACCAAAATTCATCAAAATCGGTTTAGCAATTTAAGCGTGAAGACTTAAGAGGTAACAGAGACACTTTCGTAGCTATCATAATATTATAATGGACTATTAAAATACTAAGGTTTCGTTACATCACAAGTTTGGGAACCCCTGGAGTACCTAATTGTATCCACCTACCAGCTACCGACAAATAAAACGATAATAGCCGGTACATTGAGCGCTATTGAAGTCTTTTGTGTTCCATCGTCGAGTTCCCACACAAAATGGAGGCCTTGGTCAAGTATTTAGGTTAGGAAAATTGCCCACATGCAGGGCAAATGATGCGGCGCATAGCCAATGTATTGTCCGATATTATACTGCCAATAAAAAAAGTTTATTCGGAGCACGCGCCTGTATTGGTTCCAACATACCGTAGCACAAATAAGGCAACAATTGAACGACATTATTGCTAGGACAAGTTTAGTCACAGGACGTTTTCGATTGTGTCGAAACGCGCCAAAACGCGAGTGCTGCCAGTTAAAATAAATGTTTAAAAAGTGGGGAAAATTCGTAAAAAGTGATTTTGTATAATGTTATACGCGCCTTTAGTTTGTTCATCTTATTTTAAAGTTAAATATCTAGTTAATATATTAACAATCGTTTTAAATTAACATTAATAACAACTCTCTTGTACCTATCGACTTTCTTCAATAAATAAACTTTAATTATTACCTTCTAAAAGTTTTAAAACCAATAATTACGCAGTAAGTGCCTCGCGCTTTTCATAGGTAATTAGAAAACTATAGTTTGCAACAACTTAGTTTATAACTAGCCGTGGTTGTATGCAGTTAGATAAACTGTAAACGTGACTTTGGACAGTGCGATCGATAATTTAGTGATAAAATATATCTAACATAAAATAACCATCTCTTTCTATAAGGAGTTGGTTAAAAATGGATCGGTACATAGTGAGTCGTCACTCGAAGCGTCGGAAGAGCAATGATGGAATGCTGGCCAGATGGAGGAAGAACTACGTCTCTCATCTGCTGATGAAACACATGTGGATACGAAGAGGCTTCGATCTTAATGTAAGTTATTCTTCGAATCTCAATATTATAGTTATTTTTTCTCAAAGGAGGTATGACTTCTATGTTAGTTAAGTTTTCAGTGCCTGTGGCCCCTGTGGGCAATGGGCATCAGTTGGTGAACAATCTGAAGAGAATCAGGGTCTCAAAATGACCATCATGAGTCGTAACCTAAACCTAACAATATTAAAGTAGATTAGCATGAACTCCTCATAAGTAATATTTATATATTACCATAATAATATACATAATACCTAGAATAACTTTCGCTGATAACAACGAAAACTTGCAAGTACCTATATTTTTTGTCGTAAGGATACTAAGACGTATTGTACATTTTTCTTACATAACTATAATATGTCCTTGCTTTACATTTAACATGTCTTTATTTAATTTTAGAAATATTTTCGAGATAAGCAGTCGTTAAAACGAGTAGGTACCAATATTAAGTAACTGTCTAAAATTACATACCAACATTAAAATCTGTGTCAAACTTACGAAATTCTCAATTTTAATTATTTCAAGGTAATTATGTCTTAATGAATTTCTCGTCGTTTTTATCTCAAGTTTAAATCTGTAAGTTGTAACTAACACCTTGTAATAAAGAGTTAAGTGTTGTGTTAATTAATGTAGAAATTATTGTAAGTTACTGTCACATTTAAATTTGAAAATGGAATTGCGAATTTTACGTAATTTTTTAAATCTAGCAACACTGAATGGAATTTCACCAATGAAGAGTCCCGAAAACACACATTCACACATTCACAGTCGCCGACTTTTTTTGCTAAATACTTCTCTGTAAAAACGAATGCGACACGTAACTGAAAATACATAATAAACTACAAATCTTTTTAGGGTTCCGTATTTTTCTACCAGGATTTGGTAAAACCACTAAACTAAACTCGCTTTACATTGGACTCGACCTTCTGAAATGGAATTCCTAGAAAATAATGTCCCTATGCCCTAATAAAGAGTTGAATACGAAATTTAGGGGCACTTTCACTTTGCAACGAGGACGAAATTTAAAATCAATAGGGTATTGTAAACACTAGCAGCAGACAGCGAATACTAAATTCGTAGTCTACTATTATATTATAGTTTGTGTGACCAGTGGCGTCATGATGGCATATTTAAGTAACAAATTTTGCTGAAATCTGGTATGGAGATACTTCGAGTCCCGGGAAAGTACATAGGATACTTTTTATCCCGGAAAAATGTATGGTTCCCGTGCGATAAACGAATTTTTGCGCAACGGAGTTGCGGACGTCATCTTGTGGACGAATAAGCCCTCTATACTAATATGTAACAGTCTATAGTCAAGGGCGTCGCCAAGGGGGGGCGGGAGGGGCAGCTGCCCCCCCCTAGAGATTCTAAAAAAGTTGCCAAATACATATAATGCAACCAAAGTCCTAAGTCTTTGAGGTGATTTGCTTGAAGTTCAAGCCTTGAACAATCATTCCCGTACGTCGAAACTCGAATGAATTCACTAATTCCACTCTAATTCATAGAGAATAAGAAAAGTATGAATTGTAGTAGGTAAAGTCAACTTGCCCCCCCCTGCGCCATCGGCTGGTGACGCCCTTGTCTATAGTCTATACGTTCTTATAACAGCTTGTTGGTCCATCTTGATTCATTGTTTAAAGAGGTTGTTTATATTTTTTTTTCCAGGCATATTATAATATTCTCTTTAAAAAGCTAATTTTGGACCCGAATTACTTGTAAATTCAGCAAGGAATTCTTAAAAGTCCCTTTAGGAAGTCTTTACAATCCTTATTTTAATATTATAATTATGTGTGTCTGTCTGTTACTTCTTCACACCCAAACCGCAGAACTGATTTTGCTGGGTATGGAGATACTTTCAGTCCCAGGAAAGGACATAGGATACTTTTTATCCCGGAAAATAATCCTAAAATAATAATGTGCGGATGCATGTGCGGTTCCCGCGCTTATTGCCCGGGAACCGTACATTTTCCGGGAGTTTTGGGCGTCATCTAAGTAGTACAAAATATTTCTGTCTCAAGAAAGTTTGCGGAACACTTATGCTGATATCGCCATAAGCAATTATGAATCTGTATTATGGAGAAAGTTGTTTAGAAAATATGTACTCTATCATATCATGGGCTGGCTACTTTAAGTTCTTCTAATCACGGCATTTGTCAATAAACTATTATGTCAGAAATACGACTAATTGGACTATTCTTCCGGCGAAATATCTTTGATGGTACGAAAACTAATTGGGCTATTCTTCCGGGGGTATATGATATCTATTTTGACACGAAAGTGGCTTCAATAGGATATATTACTTCAATGTTTTCACGCTAGATGGCAGCACCAGCATAGACAGTAAACAAAAAGTTTGGTTCGACGTTTGACAAGTGACAACGTTTCCGTCAATATTACTTTATGGGGTAGTAGTGCCCTCTGCTTACGTAATAACTATTTAGTAATCTGTGCCTCTGTTCCGACCTTTGCGTAATATTTCCTACTAGATGACGCCCGCAACTCCGTTGCTTCGTTTATCTCACGGGAACCGTACTAATCTAAAAAGGACCCTATGTCCTTTCCTGGGACTCAAAGTAGCTCTACACCCAGCAAAATCGGTTCAGCGGTTTGGGCATGGAGAAGTAACATACAGACAGACAGAAAGACTTTCAAATTTTGTAATATGTATTAGTATGGATTCTCTTACCTCGTACCTCGGTCTTCGGTTCGGCGACTTAGGCCTCGGAGAAAACCGGCATGTAGGTAATATCGCTAGCACTGACCGCTGAGTTTCTTCTATTAAGTGAAGAATACAGGTAGCCCAAGGTTAGGTCCATAATAACACTTTGTAATGAACTGTTGCGTCGTCAGATATATTTTTACCCATTGTAGTCTTCAGAATTAAAAAAAAGTTATACTTTTTTTTTTTAATTTTAAAAGGCAATAATTAAGCCCGCGCGGTAGGTGCATTGTCAAATGTTATCGGCTATCGCATAATATTACAGTCAACCGATCTGTCTTATTATATTTTGAACTTATGCAACAAAATAATATCAAAGGAATTTTGTTACTTTTATTCGTACCCAAAGGGTAACAACGAGACCCTATATTTTTCAGAATTCGCTATCTGTCCGTCTGTTTGTCTGTCAATTTACTATATTTAAAACAACTGCGAAACCCGACCATTGATGTTTTCACACTACAGAATACTTTATGCCCGAGTCCGGCTCGCTCTTGGCCAGTTTTCCGACCGTGTGTGGCGGCTATAACAACATTTATTTGAATTTCGAACGCGTATGTATTGTTTAACTATCATTGACCTACCAGCTGCTGACCAAACAAGGAGGTGTTATGACAGACCGTTCACAGCTATCTTACCCCTGACAGAATCTTAACATTCTTGTCATAAGGATCACTTTTGTATAATGGTACATTGAAAGAATAAACGTGACATGTGCACTGCATATTGAATGCTCATATTATGAGACATTATTCTAAACACGGGTCACTGTTGACCACTGTACATTTATTTACCTAATACACCTAAATAAGAGGTATGTTAGATAATGGACTTCTAAAGTAGAAAGTTTGGTAAACCGTAAACATAAATATTGTTAGTTTTTTTAACAGTTTTTTGGGTAAGCAATCCATACTAACATATAATCCATGGGAACCATTCATTTCTTTCCAGGCAATACCTTTCCTAGGTCTCAGTGAATTTCCGTACTGAATTTTATAAATTAATAGAGGTAATATTAGACAAAATGACTGACAGACTTTTACTTAGCTATTAGTTTGACTTTTTTAGTCAAACTTTGCGGTAACGAACTAATTTCAAACATTTTGTAACAAGTGATTGGTAGAGTCAGCAAAAATAATGGCCGATAATTTTTTTAGCCTTTCTAGTTGAGGTCATAATTTAAGTCTTTATTAAGTCTTCTCTATAGGGTGTACCAAACTAAGCGATAATACTTTAGGGTATTTATAGAGTTCGCTATAAAAGTAGCAGCGCTGTAAGAGTAACTTTTTCGCCTTTGTATGGAAAAATTCATAACGCGGGAGCGTGTGACCATACAAATGACAAAAAAATTTGCTCTTCAGCGCTGCTACTTTCTCAGTGAACTCTTATAATATGTATAAGGGACACATAAACACTCTAAAGTATTATCACTTAGTTTTGTTACACCCTGTATATTGCAACAAGAAAAGAAATTATATGGGCTATAAATGCTATAATGCCATGCACGGTTACAGTTGGATACTGTATTTACGTGGGTCTGTATTTGTTATTTTACATATTATGTCTAGAGAGACATAATAATATGTAAAATAACAAATACAGACTCAGAAGAAAATTCCATTACAGGAAACGAAGTAGGTAACAAACTTTTTTCTTACCTTATTATGTCACAAGTTTTTCCCATTTACCATATTAGCAAACGGTTGGTTTTCACTTCATTATACAAAAACATGAACAAGTAAAAGTGTAAAGACCTGGCTAGGACGGCTAGGTCGGTGACTTCCTATACTTAGTACTTTTAATACATTCCTGATCTAAAAGCTGAGTATGGGCTATAATACTACCAAGTTGAATGTCAAGTATTAATAGGTACATATTAAAGATATTCTACAACTATTTAGATAATGCCAACAACTCCGTTGCGATGTTTATCGCGCGGGAACCGTACATTTTTCTGGGATAAAAAGTATTCTATGTTCTTTTCCCTAGGCCTCAAAGTAGCTCCATATCAAATTTCAGAAAAAATGGTTAAGCGGTTTGGGCGTAAAGAGGTAACAGACAGATAGAAACTTTCGCAATTATAATATAAGTATGATCACCAAAGCTATAACTCTTGTTTAATAATATTATAACGACTGTCCATAGATGACGGTATTCTTCTCATTTAAAACCATCAGGCGATCTATCTGCTCATTTAAAAAAACTCTTCTCATCCACGTAAACACCGTTTAACCTTTATGACAATCGCATTACGTGTATGTTTGCACACGTAATACTCGTAAACTTTTGTGAGGTCACTAGAAAGCGTTATGCAAGTATCGTTCTCTTTGACCGGAACTAAATCTTCGATATATTTCCGTACTATATTGATTGTATATTCTGTATAATATACATAGCATGCTAGATGTTCCATTAACCTGCTTTAGTAATTAAAAGTTATGAAATGTGATTGATTTCAAACTATACTTTCGGTAATTTTCCATGATAATCAGTTGGATAATATGATCAGTTTTGCGATTGACTTAAAAGAAGTGGACTTATTGCTATCTGGGCTAATAATTGTTATTGTAGCTTGCTGCTTGAAAACAGTTCGCTTTTCATTGAAGAGTTGAAGAAAACTACACTACAGGTTTGCATACCATAATAGGTAAGGTGTGTTACCTGATAGGAAGTCAAAGTCAAGTTAGCTAATATTTTAAAATGTTAATACAGCCAAAGCCAAGCCAAAGCTCACTGTAGGCTCTTCAGCTATGATCTCTGAAACTTGGATAGCGCGATTTAGGATTGTGCACTACAAAAATAATACAATAGGGGAGTTGACAACTTTTTAAAAATAGTTTCAGTTGTTTACAATAATACCTGTAAATTAATATTATTCATTATTATGCCCTAGAAAGAATGAGTTAAAAATTATTTTAAATACTGAATTCAAAATATGTCACAAAAACGTGGCATTGTGGTCACGTGATCACGTGTGACGTCATCGTTCATGAAATAAAACAAGCGTAGACAGAGCAAAAGTGAGTAAGTGTTTAACCTAACAACTGTCAATTTTGTTTGACACTGAACGATGACGTCACTGCTTGAGATTGGCGTTTCCAATCACGTGACTTACAGTTAGTAAATCCTATTTTTTTTATGTAAAATAAAATAAATCAATAATAATTTTTTCGTTATTTGTATTGTTTTAGAGTTTTTATCAATAAATCTATTTTAATTTAAAATTATTTTAAAATTTTAACATACTGTCAACTCCCGAATTGTCACCGATTGTGCTTATTGCTAAGATTCAGACTGGATCGAAATCGTAATATTAATGTTTTTTTAATAAAATAAGGGGGCAAACAAGCAAACGGTACATTTGATGGAAAGCAACTACCGTCGCCCATGGACACTCGCAACATTAGAAGCTGCAGGTGTGTTGCCGGCCTTTTAAGAAGGAATGCGCTCTCTTCTTGAAGGTTTGCAGGTCGTATAGGTCCGGAAATACTGCTGGTGACAGTTCGTTCCAGAGTTTTACAGTGCACGGCAGAAATGTTACGCGAAAAATGCACGATGGAAGACTGCCGTCTGCCACCCATCAAGGTGATGAGGATGGTATATTTGGGTTTTAAATAGAAGTATTATTAGGTCTATGTAGCATAGCTAACGTGACCATTTATTTTTTTTGTCAGGGCGGGACACCTACGGAATACATCCCCCCCCCCCCCCCTTTAATTGTAAGTATAGGTAAATACAATTGAGAATTTTGTGAATATTGCAAGTGCCATACCTCTGCCATTATTGATAACGAGCAAAATATAACAGAATAATCATGATAGTTGTAATGGAGTGCGTTACTTTCAGTCATTGCAGGGGTATTTCAAACATAGAAATACTTTTTAATTGTCGTTTGGTCTGTTTGCGAAAGCGGGACGATTTCGACCTCGCGGGGGACAGTGGGACAGACTGCCTGAAAGCGGGACTGTCCCGCCCAAAGCGGGACGTATGGTCACGCTAAGCATAGCGCCTCTGTTAAAATTAAAGCTGCATCTTGCGTATAATAAGACAATTTATCCACCTACTACAAATAGCTAAGAAGTTACTAATACAATAGATCGTAGCATCATTAAGCTCATCACAATACAAACGTAAACAGTAGAACAAATACAACGAAAAAGTTACTCCTTCATGCCTAACTACATGAAAATGTCAAAATGACTCTTAACAAGACTGAAGTGACTCTATTGTTTTTGGTGTAAATCATAATTTAATAAAATGGAAATATCGAGGATTTTTGAGTTTTCAGTACCTACTTGGTAAATAAGCCGTATCCTAACTTCTAACCAAACTGGTAGGTACAAAACAGACAAGTTTTAGATTCGCAAAACGTGAATTATACTAAGTACACATGTTTCTGCTCTCTAAAATCTAATTTATGTGCGCATGCACAATTCGGGCGGTCTAATATAAAGTTGTTTACTGTATGTACTTATATTGTATCATTATCACGAATCCCACACTCTCAAGTCAAGGCTCTATCGGCGCTCACTTGTTTCTTCATAATCATTTGCACCCGAAAATATCCTCATTACATCATCATCATCATTCGTTATCAAAGTTATGGTTAAATGTTGAGAACCCGATTATAATAATACTAGATGACGCCCGCAACTCCGTTGCGCCAAAATTTATTTATCGCACGGGAGCCATACATTTTTCCGGGATGAAAATATCCTATATCCCTTCCCGAGACTCGTATCTCCATAGGTTTGGTACCTATGGAGATACTTCTTATTTAAGCATAATCGGTTTAGTGGTTTCAACGTGAAGAGGTAACAGACAGACACACTTTCGCATTTATAATATTAGTATGGATGGGCAGTGGGCACATGAATCTATAGAAGCATCATGAAAATTAAGTCATAATACATATTTAGGTACTACATCGGAAAAACCAAGCACTACTCTATATCCACTCAATCTATACTGTACTCGGCGAAATATGGCGGTAGCGGTCATTGACTCCCTGCCAAAAACTTGTCATTTTCTATACAAAGCCGCGATTGACAACATCTGACACTTCATTTTCACTCGCGGTTTATATAGAAAATGACAAGTTTTTGACAGGGACTCAATGACCGCTACCGCCATATTTCGCCGAGTAGAGTGTAGTATGTTCTGCACTCCAAAATAAAATTCGCGCCGAAAGAAATGAATTAATTATTCATGCTTCAAAATGCATTGTAAATAGAACAGTAATAAGATGTAGCAACAACATACCTACAGAGCTTAGCAATTGCAGAATTGCCCAATCCACCATGGGGATTTAATACGCTAAGTTAGCCAATGATTGCTACATAATTTGAGACCTATTAGGACCTAGGACCTAAATATTAAATCATTACCTGCGGAATTTTGATTAAATACTAATTATCTACATAACTTTTTTTAATTTCAATACAAAAGACTTCAACGCTCGTATCGAAGAATTTGAAAAGAAATGCGCGCGGCGCGCCCCGTTGCGTCGAACGTTCTTTAAAAAAAATATTGTATTTGTATTTCCTCTGTAGTTTTTTTATTTAGACTTCTACTTAGGCAATTGCAACATAGCCAACAGCTTTTAGGTCAGCTTATTATTTTAGTCTTTCAAGGTGAGCCACTTATCACCTGTTCACTATTTACCATTACTTTTGACCATTTTGCCTATGTTATTAATTAAGAATTAATGGTATACAGTATACACGATAGTCGATACTAATTTTCTCTCGCGTTTTTATTAGTAAATAGTAATATAGCTCCCATGTTATGGTTAGGTAAAGTTAAATTATATTATGTTAATAAGCTCATATTGTTATCTATTAGTTAATTTTATGTTCATGTTTAAATCTATCAGAGACAGATAATTTAATTGATAGCACAGCAAGCAAAGTTCAAAGACAGTTTTATGAAGCTAATAAAGCCAATAGATAAATATAGTATGTTGATAAAATCTTATATCCCCTGGGCCCTAGGTGTATTGCACTATACGAGCCAAATGGTAATCAATGTTCGTTTTGCAATTGATTTAAAGCAAACATGCACTCTAATGCGTCACATTAAGGTTCAATATCAACATTCGATCGCATGTTGCGACAGCCAGTTCTCCGGCAAGTCAACATTTCATACTTATAAACACTATACTTGTTTTGTAGCTTAGTTTACTAGTAAATGTTACAGTGTTTAGTTCCGTACCGTTCGATATTCAATTTGGAATTGACAAATGGATTTCCCGCCGAAAAAAGTGTCACCTCCAGTGTCAATGTCAGTGTGAAAAAAGTGATTGTTTTTTTTTTTGCGATTAGCGCCGTGCTAGGTCGAAGGTGACAATATGCCCCAGATTTTCTTCAAAAAAGTAATGGTGGTGCGAGGCGATGTCGAGGTAAGTTGCTTTCACTGTGGGAAGTTTAGTAATAGATCAAAGGGACGTATTTGGATCGTGGTATTATTCATTCGGTATTACATACTAGAACTAGAATATCATAGAATATTTCAGCTATGGTTTATCATTTTCGGAATATTTCTTATTGGTATTGTTTATAAATGAAAACCTAGTAAGTTATTGCCTTCTCTAAAATCCTTGCTATGTTATGGTCCTTAGAGTATCTAATATTATTATAGATAGGTAGTCAGATAGTGTTTTTTAATTGTTAAACATCTAAAAATGTAGTCTATGTAGATTGTGGTATTTCTTAGCAGATGGTCAGAAGTCTGGACTCTAGACAGTTCATTCTCTATGCTATTTTCAGGTGAACCAAAATAGGAATACAATGAACTTAATGATAAAGAAAAGGTAATGAAAAGTGAAAAGAAACCCGAGAAAAGGAAAAGTGAAAGAATATGAGACACAATTGAAACTTATATTTTAATTTTTAAGTTTCTTCTCGTCCATTTTTTGGGTTTGTGACAGAAGTGTAAATATATTTTAGTTGTAGATTATCTTAATATTTGCCATTTATGGTATTTTCTATAGGTGTTGTGGATTTGCCGGAATTCAATATATTTTTTATTATATCGAATATCGATATTTTCAGTCTTAGAAATGGACGTTTAAGGATTTAAGTAATTGACTCGGCAATATCTGCGATAAACGAAATTTGCAAACATCTAGTCATTAATTATTATTTTCAATACATTTTTAAGAGTATATTAGAAGGATGCTCGACTGCGGATATATTTTTTTGCCTCATAAAAAATAACTGCCAGTGTCTGACATTAAGCTTTAAATAAAACAAATAAAACTACTCACATCCAGTGCATCTTTTATGGTATCAAAAATGCCAAATGTCAGGTTAGGCTTTATCATAGGTCAAGGCTGGTGACCAATCAGCCTGCAGGCTATATTCTATGCACCATCTGTCTTTTGTCGACTGGTTAAAAGGTCACTGCAACAGGTTAAATGAAAGGTTGTAAAGTATTGAACCCAATAGGTATTGTTTGTTTTCGTTTGTCTGTGTATTTAAGTCGATATTGAAAAGTTCATTCATCTTACGGAGAATTCATACAATTAAGGCCTTCTTTTGTCGATCAGAAATACATTTTTTTAATAAATAAAACATTGTTTTATGAGGTACTCTATGAAAATACGATCCGCAGTTTTTGAGATTGTTGCAGATGATCCGACAGATAAAGCCGGAATGTGTGCTACTTTAAAAGGTTTGTTAAGTAAGTATAAAATATTGTAATACACTATATCAATTTATTTTGATCACAATGTATTCAAAGCTGGGCGCCTATAAGGTTACCAATTTAAATGACACGTATTTGTCCGCACAATCATGAGATACAACGGCACATTAATTTGGTAGAGTTTTATTATTGACTATAGATAACGGCCGCAACTCCGTTGCGCCAAAATTCGTATACTGCACAGGATATTTTAGCGGGATATATCTATCTTATCTCCTTTCCCGGGGAAATACAAATACAAACTCAAACTCAAAAACTCAAACTCAAACTCAAAATTTTTTATTCAGAATAAATTTTTGCAAATATTTTCTGAAAGTCTACATGATGCCTACCACCGGTTCGGGAACTAACCCGGCGAGAAGAACCGGCGTAAGAAACTCGCAGGGGGCCCACTTTATTTACCAAAAAAAGTGAGAAAAAAATTAATCTTTTAAAATAAAGTTTACAATGCTGTAACTTAAAATTATACAATGTCAACATACATACATAATTGTAAGTCATAAAATAATGTAGAAGTAGCCTTGCAAGCAGCCATCCTACTCCCAAGATGTGCCGTCGCTTATGAAATCATTGACCTTATAATAGGCTTTGGCACACAAACGTTCTTTTACTACTTTTTTAAATTTATTAATGGAAAGATTTTGAACTTTTTCTGGGATTTTATTGTAAAGGCGTACACATTGACCTTTAAAAGATTTACTAACTTTACTAAGTCTGATCACCGGTATTTCTAGTTTGTACTTATTTCTAGTGTTTCTTCCGTGACTGTCACTTTTGGTTGTAAATTTACTAAGATTCTTTCTAACATATAAAACATTATCCAAAATGTATTGAGAAGCAACAGTTAGAATACCAATTTCTTTAAACTTTTCTCTCAGAGATTCAAAAGCTGACATTTTATAAATTGAACGTATAGCTCGCTTCTGCAGCACAAAAATCGTATTAATGTCGGCAGCGTTTCCCCATAAGAGGATGCCATACGACATTCTACTATGAAAATAACTGAAATAAACTAGTCTTGCTGTGTCTTCGTCAGCAATTTCCCGTATTTTTCTGACTGCGTATGCTGCAGAACTGAGCGTATCTGCAAGATTAGCAATATGAGGACCCCACTGTAGTTTACTATCTAGTGTAATGCCTAAGAATACAGTGGTGTCCACCAAATCCATCTTCTCATCATTTAATAGTATATTGGTTTTAACTTGCCTGACATTGGGCAAAGTAAATTTTAATCATTTAGTTTTCTTACAATTTAGAAGTAAGTTATTAACGTTAAACCAATGTACTATTTTTGAGAGAGCACTATTTACCTATACAAATAATTTATTTCCAGAAAAATACAATATTCAAGTTCAGATTAAGACATATCCCCGCACTAGGCATAGCCTGTCCTGTGGGGCCAGTAGGAACATTCTCGAGAACTTTGACACTAGGATACATAATAAATTATTAAAACGTTTACAAGTAGGTTTACAACGTAAGATTTAAGTAAGAGTATAATAATAGGCTACTTGACCTACTTTTTTTCTTCATGCTAATCGCTTCTTAATCATTCATTTTCACAAAAAAAAACGAATATTTTATTATTTTACACAGTAGAAACCCATAAAAATGTTTATTGAAAAATATGCCTTATAAATGGCGCCGAAAACACTGTCCGCCATAGTGTGACGTCACACGCTTTGTATTTTAAACTCTCTTTATTGAACATTTTTTTATGTGCTAAATGTACGAGTCTAAAAGTGCCCAAAAATTATAAAAGATTTAAATAAGAAATTACAAATCATTTGTAATGTTGAAAACTTTTGGAGAAAAGTTTTGGCCATTTCATTTCCCGTCTACAATAAATGGAGATAACATATAAAACTGATGTTTTAAGTGAATTATTTAAGAAAATATATTTTACAAATCTTTCTAGGCTTATTCTTATTATTTATGTACAAATAAACTTACATATAACGAGCGCGATAAATAAAAGATATTAAATTACTATGAGGATGACGTCACATGCAAATCGGAAGTACCGCAAAAGCGTTTTCGTCAGTACAAATCCTATTTTTATAAAATCATATTTTCAAATCGACTTAATTTATCAATCATAAGCTTTTATTTGATGATAAGGGTGAAATACGGTTTCCTAGGCCAAGTTCTACTAGAAATATGCATTTGTTCAATGAAATTGAATATAGGTCAAGTAGCCTATTATGTGTAGTGTGAGTGATGGTGGGTGTGTGCATGTATACGTGCGTGCGTGCGTGCGTGCGTGTGTGTGTGTGTGTGAGTGTGTGTGTGTGTGTGTGTTGTGCTTTTATTGTAATATATGCGGACGTTGAACGAATTGGGATCTTATACAGTAACCTTTAGTATGTTTTCAGCTTCTTCGTAAGAAGTACTGAGAAGCATTTTTGTAATTATTTCCTTAGATTTACGTAAAGGGAACCTTTCTAGTTGGCATAATTTAATCAACTTATTGTAGATAAGCGGGAAAGAAAAGGCGCGAAGCGCTTGGCAAAGGAAGTTTTGACAGAGCTACCAGGTAATCTAAAGTTTCTTTTTAAGCAAGGTGACATATTGTGTAGATCCAAGAACCGATTTGTGGACAGCAAGCGCTACCCTCAATATGTATAGTTTACGAATGCTTAAAATCTGGTAGTCGCGGTATATGGCAGTGGTGGAGTATCTGCGACGTTTGTGTAATCCTACCTTGAGTACGGCCCTCAGAGCTCTTTCAGCGGAGATTAGGATGGTCGTGGCCACAGTCGTGGCTATACCTCCCCAAACCAGTATACAATAGTTGATTATTGATTGGCACAATGCTAGATAAATTATTCTGAGCAAACGAAAATCTACTGAGTTACGGATGTTTTTCATTATTGGAATTATTTTCCTAATACGAGAGCACAACAAGCTAACGTGCTGCTTGAAAGACAGCTTTTCGTCTAGAATTATGCCTAAATATTTTATGTCAGGTGATCTTTGTATTTGGGGACAGTCGCAGCAGACAGGCTTCGCTGCTAGGCAAGAGTGGGTATGCACCTTTAGGGTAGTTAAGGATGTTGAGTCTGAAGCAGATGTTTTATGGAAAAACATGAATTTAATTTTAGTTGTGTTTAGAGTTAATAAGTTGGCACTTAGCCAGTTCGTGACGAGTGACATTCCACCTTCTGTCTCACGACAAACTGATTCCACTGATGGACCGTGAAAAATGAGAGCAGTGTCATCCGCGTAGCAGTAGACTTCAGCACAAGATAAGGGCAGAAAGGCAATATCGTTCATATAAATAAGAAAGAGAGTCGGTCCAAGAATACTGCCCTGTGGGACGCCGTTAGGTCTAGCAGCACTCAATTTGTCACCTATTTTAATGCACTGTTGCCGTCCCGTCAAGTAGCTGGTAAACCATTTTAAAGCTATACCCCGAACACCATAATATGCTTCTAGTTTCTTTAATAGAATAGGTATTGAAACAGTGTCAAACGCCTTTGCTAGATCCAGAAACACGCCCAAGCAGCGTTGACCTTTATCCAGGTAGTCAATAATTTTATTTGTGAGAGCGGAGACAGCATCCTCTGTTGATTTTCCTTTTTGAAAACCGAATTGTCGGCAATTAATTATAGAATTTTTGTTAAGAAATGATACTAGTCTACGGTGAATGATGCGTTCAAGTAGTTTGGAAATTGTTCCCAATAGCGAGATAGGACGATAATTAGCAGGGTTATCCTTGGGGCCACCTTTGTGAATTGGAATCACAACAGAGGTTTTCCAAGTTTTTGGGAAAATTCCAGTTTCGAGGCTCTTGTTAAAAATTGTCGTGATGGGATCTACTATAGTTATCAGCGATAGATTTTAGTATTCTATTGTTAATGCCGTCTAGTCCAGGGGAGCTGTTATTGGGAAGGCCTTTGATTAATGATTTAACTTCAGAAATGTCAGTGGGAGATAAATAGATGGAGTTTGAAGTGGGTGGTCCTCTAACATGAAATTTAGATGCAAGGCTCTCCTGATTTTCATTAGTTTTAGAACATATTTCATCTGCCAAGACCTGGCCCACGGTTGAGAAATAATGATTGCAATGGTCAAGTGACTCTGAGATGGAATTTTTTATCTTAGTCAGTTCATTTTTTGAAGCCGAAGAAGTTTTACTTCTGCGGTGAGATATATTATTAATGTTCACTCTTTTCGTAAGTTCACTCTTTTCGTAATCGGTTTTAAGCCTTCTAAGAAGTGTCATATAGAAATTGCGGTAGCGAGTAAAAATTTGTCTTTTTGTTAGGTCGTTAGTTTTGACTCTAAATGTAGCTTGTCTTTGTGCTTAGAGCAACGAATTAAGCCAGGAGTCGCCCATGGCTGGATAGCAAATTTGGAGTGACTAAGGGTAGTCGTTTTAGTGTACTTGGAGACCAATTTTGTTAGATGTGATGTAAAATTATGTACAATGTCGTCGAAAGAGCCGGTGCCCAGTAAATTATTCCAGTCTATTTGTCTCGCCTCCAATTGTAGGTTTTCGTAGTCTATTTTGGTTATGACTCTGTGATTCCTTGTATGTTTTAGGTCTGAGGTGTTTACACCTAGCATAATTAAATCGTGATCTTGTTAAAGCGGCGGGACAAATGACCGACTCGGACATATTTCTTTCAGACACGAAAATGTGATCTATGCAGGTACGATCGTGTGTTGGGGCGTTTATAGCTGAGATCAGACCGTGTTCAGCAAGATTTAGTGAGGTCTTTATTGTGTTTGAGTGAGCTCAAAGTATGTTCTAAAGAAGTGATGAAGTAAGCTGAGTTGAGAAAGGACGGAGAGCGATAAATTCCTATTGTTGTCATTACATTAGGGATTTCAACTACTAGAGCATTTGCCTCTTCAATATTTGGTTCATGCACCTTTGGACTCCATTTGTTATTTACGTAGACTATTACACCGCCCGAACGATTTATGTATTTGCTGGTGTGATACGAAGTATAACCGTTTAGTTTTTTAATCGTGGATGACTCAGTTAGCCAGCACTCGCTAAGAACCACTATATCAAACCCTATGCCAGAAGAAACCCTAAAAGAAGTATCTCCGTACCAAATTTCAGCAAAATCGGCTCAGCTGTTTAGGCGTGAAGAGGTAAGACACAGAGATTTTCGCATTTATATTATAAGTATGGATATGGATTACATTTAGATTAAATGACTAAAACCAGAACAATTATATTAGTAGGTACTTTAACTCTATATGTATGCAAGCGTGTCACTACTACTATTTATTGGTAACAGTAGGTAATATACATTGCAACTAGCTAGTGATATGTTGCTTCCGACCTAACGCAATTTATTACTTACTAGTCATAAATTACTACTTTTTGCAACAATCTGATATTTTTTTTTCATTACATAAGTATGTTTTGTAGTGGAATAGTTATCTTGAATGATATAATCTCAACTTCTTAATAGTTCAACATCTTATACAATATACAGGAACTGTTGTTAGATATATCTACGTGTTATTTGGTACATGATAGTGCAAAATACTATACACAAGAATACAAAACTTTGTATAATAAAATTCAGTAGAAAGATTGTCTTTAAGATAATAAAGAACTAAACTTGTTTTACACTAATTCTCGCCGTCAGTCTCAGGTCAATTTACTATTATTTATTCAACAAATGCACTTATCAATATATAAAGTACCCAGTAGCCGATTCTCAGACCTACTGCATATGCATATAAAATTTGGTAAAAATCAGTAAAGCCGTTTCGGAGGAGTTCGCTATCTAACATTGTGACACGAGAATTTTATATACAAGATTTACTTAAAACGCTTTTCAGAAATACAAAATATATAATGCAACTAGTAGTTGTTGTAATGTGTAGTAGTAATGATAATTATTAATTTGAGACCCCAGAAAACTATCCACCTACTATTTATTAACAAAAGAACACGTTCAAAATATAACGCCTTCAGAAATCTAATAGCAAATTGTGAATAATGAAACGTCTGTATTTCTGAAGTAGGCACGTATAATTAATTATATTAAGAATACGTTTATGTGGACAATAGTTATTCCTTTTTATTTCTTTAAGTTTATTAAGTAAATTGAAAATGTGATAAATAATAAATTTCTTAAATACTTACTGAGTGTAGAATACATATAGAACTCTACATAGAGCTTACGTCTTATCCTTAAATAATTAACTATCGTACCTAACTAATTATTTATTCATCGTCTACCAAACCTTGATTAAAATCTTGAACTTAGCGACAAATTATCTTAAAATCTAATTAATATTTATTGATCTGTTTACTTTATTTCCTTTATTACATCCTTTTCCTAATATTTAGGAAGTTTAGGAAGTTCTGAAGGTGTTTATCACGGCCATGGGATTTAATTGTTCAAAAACCGACTGTTAAAAAAATGAATGAATATTACTCACGTTAGTATGAAAAGTTCTCACGCGTAACGTACGGCTTAAAGAATATAGAGTTCTGACTTCTGGCAATATTATGAAGTGTTTTTAAAATGTTTATAATATGAATTATAACGTTTTGAATATTTTTATTTAAGATTTTGATGAGTGACCTTCCATTTGTCCTAACTTGAAGTTTTCTCCCATAGTTCTAGTTTCTGTTCAGTAAAGTCTCTACCGCTGAGTCCATAGATAGAGTCAAAGGTTCTAAAGCTTAGCAAGCAGTTTATGCATCTAGTATGTTAACCTATTATTCCTACGAGGCTACGTCTGTGAAGCTGTCATGTATATCTGATAGAAAAAATATTCTTACCTACAAAAAAAGTTACAATTATTTTTAGTCGGTACCAGCTAATTTAATCGTGAGTTCAGTAATGTCAGATTATCTGAAACTTTTGGGACTGGTACCGACTTCAAAGCAATGAAAATTGTAGTATACAGTACAGAAATAGTTGAGATTTAGACGAATTCTGAAAAAGGCACTATTAAAGGGTAAGAGTTATTTAATACTTTTTAGTTCATATTACTATTGTTTTTACCTTGGAAGTCGGTTTTAATTTTTTGTTAAAAATAATAATTTTACTCTTTTTAGTTAAGTATCTACAAAATTAGGCTTTATGCGTAAATAACCAATACGAATGTTAACTATTCACATTATGTCACTGTAAGCGAAATTGTGGTAAATGCTTGCAGTTATCTAAGCGATGCTGCAATTTCCATACTTTTATCTTTAAAGATTCAGGAGTTCTGTTCAGTGCCTTTGGACCAAGAGACACCTTCGTATAAAATTTCTCTTATTCGTAACATATGTTTAACTTACTAGAAACAACATTTTAACCACTATGAGTGTTTTGATAAAATTCAAGGATTTTCCTCGATTGCTCATAGATCCCATCATCAGCTCACCACTTTCGTAATTGTTATACAAAATTAAGATTATATCCTATACAACAACACGAGAATTTTGAAAATCGGTCCACAAACAGCGAAATCATTATCAAAAACGTCTGCTTCGATGCAAAATATCACGAAAAGTACCAATAATTGGGTCATAGTGTGATGACCCATGGTATAATGATGGTTGTGATGATGATGATTAATCAAATTGATGTATTAGCTTATGCTTTCAGTTGTTTAAACAACGCCGAAATCCCCGAACCTGTACCTATAAGCATTCAAAAGTTCTGTTCGGTACCTTCGGATCCAGGGTATAACCTGGTGCGAAGTCTTACTTTTTGGTAGCATTTACCTCGAATGCTTCAGAAAAAATCGAAATCACTATATGTTTCCATACAAATTTCAAGAAGTCCCCTCGATTCCTCAAGGATCCCATCATCAGATCACCACTTTTGTGAACATGGTACCAAATTCGAGTTAAAGAATACAACACAATACAATACAATACAATTCGAGTTATACAACACAAAAAGAATTTTGAAAATCGGACCACAAACGGCTGAGTAATCGTGGAACATACAAAAAAAAAAAGATACATACAGCCGAACATATTACCTCCTCCTTTTTGGAAGTCGGTCAATAAAATGGCTCCCAACAGCCTCAAACTAGTTGTAAATATCTATATTACGTCTCTGAGTAAAGTTATTAAAAACGCTAAATATAACCACTAGAATAATGTACCATCGAGGAAATTGATTCCTAGGCAGTTGACAGACCAACGACATTTGGTCGGATCGTGTCATTTCAATGTTAATTATTGTGATCTACAGGCTGGGTTTGACGTAACGCGACCAAACTACGTAGGTCCCCCATCTGCCTAGGAATCAACTTCTCTGATAGTACTTTAGTTTAACATACTAGCTGGTTTATTAATTATTATTGTAAACGTTTCGTTTATTACTTTAAAGGGGAAGCTTTACAGAAAACCGCACAATAGGTACTTCTGATAAATACTTCTAGTATGCTGGAGATTGCATAGTAAATGTTGTATAATATTAGGTATGTCTATTGTTCTCTTACCGTGCTTACAGTAAGTATATGCCATATATATGACAGTGAAATCAGAGCGAATCGAACCCGTTGCATAATGGTCGATTTACACGGGTGACTAACGGGTCGATTTTAGTCACCCGGCAAGTCACCAGTCGAATCGCCTGTCCAAGTCGAATCGCCACCCCATTTACACGGGTGACTAACGGGTCGATTTTAGTCACCCGGCTAGTCACCAGTCGAATCGCCTGTCCAAGTCGAATCGCCACCCCATTTACAAAAATCGCCTGTGACTAGTTCATTCTGCGTGAAAATGTCGCGTCTGCGCTCGCTACAGTAGTATTCGCAGCAAGCGATTGCTTGCGACTGACTACTGAGCGTTTACACGATCGATTTTAGCCATTGGCCGCACGACTTTGGGGCTTGCGACTTTAACCGCATGCGGCGTAGTCGAATTGACATTTACACGGTCGATTTTCGCCGTGCGGCTTTAGTCACCCGTGTAAATCGCCCATTACAGAACATAACATGGTTACCAAAGATTCCTGAAAACGGGATACAGCACAAATCACGACGTTTTAACGCGAAAAAAGAAATACGTATCAAAATGGTTAACTTTAGAATAAAACCAGGATTTTCTCGACAAGTCAAGTCTAATCGTCTATGTCCCCACGTTCACAAAAATAGCTCTTACAATTATTGCTAGTCATTCTTTAGCCCTATATTGTAGTCATTGTAGAATACGATTTGGACGGTGGTTTTCAAAACGTAGTGAAGCCGGTAAGAATAGAGTAAGAATTAAGAACCCCATGCCGTGCTTGCATTGGGCGTTTTCACACTGCGACGATAACGACAAGACACGATACCACAGAATAGATAAGGACCACCGCACATATACAATTTCAAGTTTGTCGATACTATCGTACAAACTAAATTGCGTAGTGTCACAATTTAATTGGACAACTTCATCGTGTACGCTGCCAGCCGCAGACTTTTAGATTTAGTTGGTAACGGTGTTGCTAGCCTAGCGACGTGCGTGTTAAAATGCGTAAAAAGCACGCTTTTATTGTGGCACTAATAAAACGAAGGCGAAAAGAAAGGAGAATATTTTGGGTGCATTCAATACTAATTATTTTAAAATGCCACTTTTTAATTTCTTCACTTTCTTGAAAGACTATAAAAGTCTGCGGCTGGCAGCGTACACGATGAAGTTGTCCAATTATTAAATTGTGACACTACCAGTGGCGTGGGGTGAAAAAAAAAAAAGGTAAAGCCGGACCAAAAAACGGCTAACTCGTGAATAAGCAAAATTTCAATCCTTGTAAAAAAAACGTGCAATAAATTACATACCTGTATTAAGTGTGTTAGTTTACCTTTTCCATAACTACTAGGGTGCTTTGCTTGCATTGTGTGCGTTGCATGCAGTGTTAGTGTTGTTAGTATTCACCACCTTCACCATACATGACATCACTGGTATTATATGAACAGTGCATGTCGAGTATGATAAAAGTGGCTTTAAAAAAAGCCGTTTTAAGCACACGTCACTCACACTCACACACCAAAAATAAGTGAATCCTGACTTGCCAGTGTAGATGTTTGTTACTCAATCATGCAAAAACTGGATTTAGATGAAATTTTGCATGCATCCCATGTCAAACATGGAAAGGAACATAGGCTACCTGTCTGAAGTCCACGCAGACGAAATCGCGGGCAAAAGCTAGTAGCAAAGAAATATCAGCAGAAATACGTACCTAAATGTTTAATTTTGTTATTTGTCGTCTGTCGTCGTTATTTAATAGAACGAATTTAAGTCATTTAATAGGTAATCCGTAAGACAACAGTCAATTTGTACTAATGCTACCATTTCTCACCTAACCGTGTCACGACTAATTTCAAAGTAAGTATAACTCTTGCAATCTACGAGCGCGCGTAGCCTTTATTTGTAGTTGGAAATGTGAATAGACATTTTCGTTAGTGTGCGTACCCGACGGAGCAGTCAGTAGCGAGCGAGCCATGTACGCGTGTATAGATATGGTCACTCACACAACTAAGGGCGACGCGCACTCGTAGATTGCAAGAACTATAAAACAAACCAACCTTTACGATGTAACAAACAAAAACACAACACAACACTTGGCAAGTAAAATTTCACTACTTTCGATTCTTTTAAACTATATAACATTACAATCAAGCTAGCCCACTAACTTAATAAACAAAATTTTGCATATTACAATAATAACAGTACAAAATGAGTGCAAATGAGTGCGTAATATAATTGTATTGTGAATTGAAATGACAGCACGCGCCGGTCGGCCGCTGCAATTAGCTCTGTTGTGATTGGACGAAATCTTTTAAAGCGAAACATGTGAAACTAAACCTTAACACATGACAAATAAAGACTAGGTAGGCTATGTGGGATCGGCTTGTTGTTCGACAATATCGACGAGTCGTTTGCATGTAGTAGTAATGTGTATGTGTGCGTGAATTCATACATTTCAAATGTTTGGATTCCCGATGTTTTGAGCGAGTTCCCCGGCCACCGGAGCAGTACGTACGCGTTCTGAGTGCGATCGTAAAAACGGGTATGTGTGCGTTTGCGTGATTTTAAATACATGGCGAATTATTTTTATGAAATTGTAGGAAGCGGGGTAAGCTATAATTATTAATAATAAAAAATGTATATATTAAAATTGGCCAAGGTAAGCCGGTAGGAATCGTGTTCTATGGAGGCTTCGCCACTGGACACTACGCAATTTAGTTTGTACGATAGTCGGCCAACTTGAAATTGTATAATATGTGCGGTGGCCCTCTATTCTGTGGTATCGTGTCGTGTCGTTATCGTGCAGTGTGCAAACGCCCATTATCCTTAGAATATAGTATCATCCTTCATCTTAATTTGAAGAAGAAAATGATCCTAAGATAAGCAGATGCATGCACGACGGATGTTGTAAGACCATTTCCACATTTCCGTCCGTCGTCTACATTCTACAAGACGTATAAAACCTACAGGATATACCTAAAGTCGAATGTAAAAGGCGAAGTTTTAACAAGGCTATCAAGTGAACTGCCCTAGATATCGCAGTTTATATCTGAGACAATTTCAATTGCGTTTAAGTTAAGAATAAAATTTAAGTTAAGTGTTAAATTCAGTAAACTGTAAAGTATTATAGAATTCTCTATTTTTAACATGAATCTGAAAGAAGAAGATGACGAAGAAGTTTAAGAAGATGACTAAATGAAAGTTTGTTGTCTTATTCTTAGCGGCCTATCTACGTTTGCTAACAGGCCAATATATTATGTGATTATCAACATATTGTATAGGGGCATATTCGTTTATGATTTTCCATGAGCCATGCTCGGCGTCGACTGTGCATACAATAGATTCGCCATCATGGTCATCCATCATAGCTCAATGTGGAGAGCCTTATGACCTATAGAGGGCGTCCCTTAATTACGTGAGGTATTTTAGGGGGGAAGGGGGTCAAGCTAAATCTTTCCTCAAGCTAAATTGTCTTGAAATGAAAATCATAGAACAAAATATTTTAAACGTTTTTTTTTCAATAATCAACACGTTTACACGTGGTGAAAATCTTACAAAATCTCACCACCCCCCAGGGGGGACCCCCTTGGTTGGTTGGAGGGGGTTAAAAATCCTCAAAAATACCTTACGCAAATAATGAATAGCTCCTAAGCTCTCGACTACTGCGACTCTACCAACAATCAACCACTTTAAAAACACAAAAATTTAATTACATTAATGGATGAAGTGAAAGTTTTGTGATAAATCTCATAATGGCATCTTCTTTGTCAGCTGCTTAGCTAATTGCTTGACATAACACGCAACTCTCAACCTTAATCCCTAAGAAATAAGAGCGAGCTAAAGTTGAAAGGTTACTAGAAAACTCTTACGCAACCATGTCTAAGTTAATACGATTTAATTTTTACGGACGATGACCAGAGTCATCTGAACCCTGTTTGTATGAAAACCTTATGGTAATAGAGATCTTAGCATACTGGCATTCCGTTTTGAACATAATTTTGTGTCTTGACTCTACATTTACTATTACTCTCGACATATGTCAAAGAATAATTTATTAAGTTCGATAGGTAGAACCTACCTATAATATTTTGATCACCACATAAATATTTCTTAAAAAAGTGTTGTTCTTCGAAGGAACTTTTGATCCCTTCTTACATACCTAACACCCCTCTTTTTTGTCGGGGGTTAAAATTATTTTAATTTAAGAATTAATTCAATATATTGAGTAGTACGAGTATTTTTGTATTTACACATTATTATGGCTCATTTCATTAAGAACAATTTATTTATAGTATTTTTACGCAAAAGTAAACTTTCCATGAATTATGCAACCGTGTGGTCACTGCTCACTGCGGGGTCTTGATTCATTCAAGGATATTTTGCTTTAAAATTGCTTTACCGAATGTGGACCGTATTAAGTAAACATTTTTAAACCCCTGAATTAGCAGTGAGCAAGCTGACGATGATTGTACTTAGTTAAAACACTCGTTTTTATTATTCGTAGTAAAACACTGTCAATCTTGTCTAATGAATAATCATAAAGTTAATATACCTACCTTTCCGATAGGTATATTTATTACCTTTATGTGAATGTGAATGTGAGATGTCTGAAATACACGAGCAAAAAATATGCTGAGAGCAGAATTATTAAAATATTTTGCAATCACATATAAAAAAATCTTATTATAAAGGTAATGAAATATAAATAATATTATATTTTTAACGTTGTTCGCGGCGGCCGAAAAGGAAGATCTTCCGACCGAGCGAGATAGCATGCTCGGTCAGGCCGAAGCCCACTGACGTCATTTCAGACGTTGTATATATCTTGCCGTTCGCTGAAACTTCGATAGTGCGATGTAGGATTGTTAGGCGAATTGTGGGTACCGCCACCTCACTCCCCCCCCCCCCCCGAAGACCTGTGGTATTCTTCAATGCGCTTGTGTTGTCAGGTGTGGGCCGAAGCTACGCGTGCAATGACCAGGAGAGGGACCCCGTGCTCTGCTTGCTGACCGGTCGTTGTAGCCTATGGCTGCCCCGTTCAAGCCAGACGCGGGTTCGACCGGCGCGGACCTTCAACGCGGCTTATGGTCGAGGCGACCCGGTTATGCTTGATGTCTACTGACGTGGTGCGGAGGGGCGGGGAGTGTTGATGATGATTGATGTCCATGATGAAGGATGCGTGTTCTTGTCGGTGGTCACCAATTTAACGATGTTAGTGGCGGCCGAAAAGGAAGATATTCCGACCGAGAGAGATAGCATGCTCGGTCAGGCCGAAGCCCGCTGACGTCATTTCAGACGTTGTATATATCTTGCCGTTCGCCGAAACTTCGATAGTGCGATGTAGGATTGTTAGGCGAATTGTAGGTACCGCCACATATTATTGGTTAGTAAAATCTAAAGAAATTTCGTTTTTACATGGTTTTTGCATATCAATAAACCAAAATTGTACATATTATTTAATGACAGCTAAAAGTACGTTTATAGAAACTTCCCAGGGACAGTTTTCAGTACTAACTAGTTTTGGCAACCTTCCAATTTCTTGAAGGGCTTAAACAGGGCTTGAACCTGTGACAAGACTTTGGATGGAGTCCAAAATAACGGTACAACTTCGAAGCAACTGTCTTCGCAACCTAAGGGCGTAGTTTCAGTAGAGTGACCATGATTTAGACATTTTTATGGATAGTCCCAATTAATTTGTTAAATATAAATAAATCTAGCAGGGTGACCATGATTTGGATATTTTACGACCGATCCTAAAGATTTGCCTAATTGAATAGTAACTAACTGTTAAAATAAGTAAGTTTTTGCGTATTTAATTTATTATACACTAGCTGTCCCGGCAAACGTTGTTTTGCCGGGACAGCTAAATTGTATCAAATGATGAAGTAGAAATATTTAAAATATTTCTACTTCATCAGTTGATACAATTTCTTACTACTTTCTTTTGTCCCCTAAGAGGGGTGGGGCGAAAAATTGTATACATCAGATGTTAAGTTGGAAAAAACAGTTAATAATATGTCAAAGTAAGTCCATTAAAGAAAAAAGTTTGATACAAAATCTGACCCCCTCTTTGGTTCCCTTAGAGGGGTGGGGTGGGGGGATTTTTAGTCACCAAATATTGAGTCGGAAGAAGACAAATATATCTGTGAAAACCGTATGCAAATCGGATCAGTAGTTTTCGTGTTAAAGCAAAAGCCTTATACAAAACCTGACCCCCTCTTTCGTCCCTTTAGAGGTGTGGGGGGAAATTTTTTTATACACCAGATATTAAGTTGGAAGAAGGCAAATATATCTGCGAAAACCGCATTCAAATCGGATCAGTAGTTTTCGTGTGATAGTGGAACAAACATACAGACAGACAGACAAAAAACTAACTACATTTTTGGCTTCTATAGCGATGAGTGACACCCCCCGCTTATTATTTTTTGAATATCTTTAATGTACAGAATTTTCATTTCTACAGTTTTATTATAATGTATAGATAGCGGTCGCCCGCGGCTCTGCCTGCGTGGATGTCGGTTACCGCTGCAAAAAGCCTACCCAGGAAAAACACGGTCAGCAAAATGATTCCCAGGTCAATTCACAGAAACATCGACGACGCAGTCATTTTCCGCAGGCTGCACAGATTGTCTTTCTGTGGATGTTAAAGTTGTTAATGATGAGAATATTTAAATGTAATTAATAATAAGTTTTCACCTCTGACGGTAGTCCCGGAGTGCAACCCGTTGTTTTAGGATAGATAACTAAAGCGATTATTGTAGAGCTTTTCTATAAACAACATTAATTGACGTTAAGTTATTTTCAGGTAACAAAATATACTGATGGTCGGGATCCCCGACTCGTGATAGAGCAAAACATTCTTTTCATAAATCTATTCCTACTAATTCGAATGTATGGCCCTGGGATTTACATAATATTTATCGTTAGTGCAAAATATTTTTTTTACAGGAAATTGGAGCCTTTTGAAGGGTATAGGCAAATCAATAGGGGTCATTGGTATTCTTGGTATATGAGCCAATTCACCAGCTGCAGGGCCGGTCATAATCTTCGCTACTGTGCACCCCCGCCTTGGTAGCGCCCACTTCGAAACGGGCGTAAATCGCAATTTTTAATTTCACCATAACTTCTAAACCAAACGTCCAATCTTAATCATTCAAAAACCAAATATTATCTACATAAACTGTACTTAGTGATGAAATAATTCATTTTGATAAAGATTAATAGCGTGAGTAAAATAAATGCGTTTAAATGTAGTTAAAAAAAATCAAGATTTTAAAATAAAATAATGGTTGTTGTACCTCACTTGACATAGATAGGTATAGTGTGTCGCGGACTTTTTTGTAGATATTTAAAAGATCTACATTTACTTAGAACATTGTATGGTTCTATCTTTTATAGTTTAGGCAGCGTACGCAAAATAAGTACATTTTCTGGTTGATTTTTTTCACCTTGTGTCAGAAAAACCCAAATATCTTACTGAACCCTATATTTTCCGAAATTAAATGTAGCCTATGTTACTCGTAAATAATGTAGCTTTCGAATGGTGAAAGAATTTTTTAAATCGGTCCAGTAGTTTTTGAGCCTATTCATTACAATTAAACAAACAAACAAACAAAGTTTACCTCTTTATAATATTAGTATAGATTTGCAAAATTCTTTTATTTTTAATTAACAATAAAGCAGCAGACATTATCTGCATACTCTAGTCTCTACCAAGTATTAACACAGAATACATAATTAGTACCTTAGTATTAATGGCAATAAAAGTAACATTAATATTATAAATGAGTACTTAGGTATGTTTACTTTCCTATCTACCAGTCTGTTTGCCAGTCTGTTATCAATTGAAACTTATGTAAACCAATTTTAACAAAATTTGGTATTGAAATATTTTGAGTTATCAAAAAAAAAACATTTATGACACTTTTTGTTTCAGAAAAATAATATCCCGAACAGATTTTGACGCTACGAAACTGTGGTTATTGTCTATTAACTAGAGGTACAGAACATAATATTTCATAATTTTATGGGTGTAGGCATTTTTAATGGTGACAATCCACGGCCTTGGTTTATTTCCTTTACTTTGTATGAATAAAGTGAGTAATATTGTCAACTCCGTGGAAAAATGAAAGGAATGTACAATTCAGTCAATAGAGGCCTTCGGCGGCGACCTAGAATATAATTTGCACATTAACAGTTCTATGTAACCGGATTCGGTACCGTTGTATTGTGTGTCTGAAGTCTGAACCTTAGAATCTAGATTTGATTGCTTGAATAGAAGAATCCATAATGATTTTGTAGACCACGCAGTTTGACACTTAAACTTATTTAGTTTGACAAGAGTTTTAAATAATATAATATTATGCATTAACTCTTTTGATTGGCTTACGAGTCTTACGACCAAGATAACTATTTAAGCACGCTTGTGAAAAGAAACACTCTTCTCTAAAGAAAAAGATACTGGACATTAGTCCTGGTTTTTTGTCATCATGTCTTATCCTTAACATATTAAATTATAACTAACAATAACAAATTATTATGTATATTATGGTTACTGATTTAATTATGAAGCCATTGTCAATAAACAGCTAACATATTTCCAATATATTTTCCTGGTAACTATTACAATATTTAACTTTCAAATTAAACTGAATCACAATCATTAGTATTGACCAGAGTCATCAATGTCTAAATCTAAAAATAAACGGCATTATGGCGAAACAGGTTCATCTTGACAGCTATGGCTAAGCCACATTGTCCCTTAGGTTACCGACCTTATTGCCCATAAGAAATCTGTGCATTTCCGAGCCCTATGTGCAATACACAGTCATGAATTTACCTTATTAGTTTGTGTTCGCGCGCCACCGGAGCGCGACGTTTTGCCTGCTAGTCGGCCATTTTAAAAAAAAGTTTAAGCGTCATTTTTACGCCCCCAAAACTGCGTCCGGGTGCATCTGTAAAGTAAAAGTTTCGTAACGGTCTTTGGTGTTGTGTTTTCCAAGGATTTGTATCGCATGGAAATCGCTTTATTTTGTATGAAACGGTAAGTAAGGACGTGGTTATTTCCTAGTAGGCATAATATTTATTTTAAGTTCACAATCAAGATTGTGATTATAGCAAAATATTGTACAAATACACTGTAATAAAAATTATAAATTACAGGAAAAACATCGCGTTTGTCAAGTTAAAACGCGATGAAATGAAATAGTTTGTCAAAACATTATTTACATAATACATAATATTATTATATTATTAAAGTAATTAAGATCACTGATCTAAATCTCTAAATCTATCTAGCAGACATTTTACAAGTCATCCATCCATCATATATTTAATCAGATACAAAGACTGGTTAAGAAAGGATCTAAATCAGCAATGGAGACTCCAGACCGCATTGAAACGAGTTTTTTGTTATTTCGGTCATGCCCTGAGCCCTATAGCCTTGAGACCTAAAAGCTGACTTGCCAACTTTAAACAATTTCCCTGACCTATAATGACCCTAAGTATGCCCTTCAATAAATTAAGCTGGTAGTACCTTAATTTTAAATTTCATGGTAGTTTATAAAATATTCAGGATATAGTCTGATCTGGTATAAAGCTTATGTCCATACTAATATTATAAATTCGAAAGTGTGTCTGTCTGTCTGTCTGTTACCTCTTCACGCCCAAACCGCTAAACCGATTTTGCTGAAATTTGGTATGGAGATACTTTGAGTCCCGGGAAAGGACGCAGGATACTTTTTATCTCGGAAAAATGTATGGTTCCCTCGCGATAATAAATAAACCACTTAAACAAAAAAAAAATACACCGATTGGTTCAGAAGACAATTTAGACAACGATTCACAAAAACTGACAGATTTTTAAAAACAGAAGATCATAATAAAATAATTCTCATCAAATACCACATGTTATTATGTAAGTATGCTCACCCTACAATAATTATGACGATAATGATTATGATGGTGATAATGATGGTAATGACAATAATAATCGTGATAAAAGCTTATTTACAGAAACAACTATGGGCGTACCCAGGATTTTAGCTAGGGGGGCAGCATACCTGTTTCGAGAAGATGGTCGGTCTAGTTTAATGGAACAAAAAATCATGAAAGTTGACTTTTATTAACCCATCAGTCGTGGCAAAACGAGACACAATAGCTTTTTCATTGTTATCGCGGCCGGATGTGGCCGCTTGGGGCTTGATGAATCTGACTGAGAAGATATTTTGTTTCCAACACTTTGTTTTGCGCAGAGTATGTAACACGTTTTAAATTCCCACTTGCCAGGAAAATTGACGTTTATTTTATCTTCTAGGGGGGGCAGCTGCCCCCCTCCCTGCCCCTATCTGGGTACGCCCATGGAAACAACGACGAGGATGATGATGATAATTCTAAGTTTATTTTATCTTCTAGGGGGGGCAGCTGCCCCCCTCCCTGCCCCTATCTGGGTACGCCCATGGAAACAACGACGAGGATGATGATGATAATTCTAAGTTTATTTTATCTTCTAGGGGGGGCAGCTGCCCCCCTCCCTGCCCCTATCTGGGTACGCCCATGGAAACAACGACGAGGATGATGATGATAATTCTAAGTTTATTTTATCTTCTAGGGGGGGCAGCTGCCCCCCTCCCTGCCCTTATCTGGGTACGCCCATGGAAACCACGACGAGGATGATGATGATAATTCTAAAATAGAAATAGCGATGATGATGATGATGATAAAAGCAATATAGAAACAATCAGATTAGGTATTATTTATTGTTTTGTTTAGTATTCACAACACGAATTCACACAAATTATCCGAATGAGTGAGCACAAAAAATGAACAATCGACACATACATACATACAGCACTCGCTTAAGTCTTTGTTCTGTTAAAGACTAGAACTTAATGCATATTTATGAACTAATTACTTTAAAAATATATTATAATAACAAAATAATAAATTATGTTTCAAGGGCAAGGGTTATTTATGAAGTTTTAATTAAATTGAACCAAATAACACAAGGAAAACCTATACAGTATGTAACAAAACTAAGTGATAATACTTTAGGGTGTGTACGTGTTCCTTGTAGAGAGTTCACTGTGAAAGTAGCGGCGCGGCGCTGAAAGACAATTTTTTTTTTCACTTTTGTATGGGCAAGCGCCCCAGCATCACGAGTTTCCCCATACAAAAGTGACAAAGAAATTTGGTCTTTCAGCGCTGCTACTTTCACAGTGAACTCGCTACAAGGAACACGTACACACCCTAAAGTATTATCACTTAGTTTTGTTATAACCTGTATACGGTGTCTACGTGATACGTCTTGAACTAATTTGGCTTATCGCAATTTCATTGATATGTTGAATATAATGTATACTCATTAATTGTTTTCTTTTAATTGTACTTAGAGTATAGATCAAAATGTATAATAATTTTAAAAATACTATAACAATCAAAGTAAAATTTTGATCTGGTTTGAAACCAAAATAAACTCCCATCAGTACTTATCACCAGGAGATAAAATTAAATTGAGATGAGCACACTCAAAATACATTTGATATTCAAATTTCATGCTTTTGCTTCGTATAAACACCGAGTTTTTTTTAAGTTTTAAGAAACTGCACCTTATGTGTCGTAAAAAATGCCTTAAGAGCCGGTTGTGCAATTTTGCTGTGTTTTCTAATAAGTATTACGATCCCGGAAGACGATTGACTCAAATGAAATTGAGATTTATTTAATCATTGTATATTTATCTGATATTTAGCTAACGGAAAACACGATTCACTTATTTTGACTCGATAGTTTTATTTTTCGATCTTTTTAGGCATTCCCACAAATACCTGTTACACTTATTGAGTTACTTTCATTAAATAACTTGCACTACTACAGTCACACACTTTATAAAATAAAAGCTTAAGGAAATATTAGTATTATATTTAGTTTTTAAGTAATCATCAAAAAAGAGTTTTGGGACTTACGACCTTTATTTTCGTGCTTTAATGCGAGAACCGTTGTTACGCGATATTGTTCACTATTAGCTGCAGCCTAAAGCACATTGCCCGGGAGCACGATTCATGGAATTACGAGTATTGTATCACGATTGGAGGATAGCGTTTGGGGGTAGGCGGGGCTAGCGTTTTGACAGTAGGCAAAATATATAATACAACGATATTTACAATATAAAAAAAATCTCTGGTACAAAAATAAAGACGCAAAATTTCTGTCCACCAAAGTCCGTCAAATTCAGGATTTCATGGTCATACATGCAATTTTACTAGTACAGGAGTAATTTTTCCTTTATTATTATTTCATTGTTAGAAAAAGTATAAAAAATATCTGATTTTAACGTTAATTTATTTTAAATCTTCACGTGAATCTGATAAAATAAGAAACTAACAAAATGTTGTAACATTGTGTTTACTTGGATTATGGATGATGTAGGTAATGTGTACCCAAACTGCCCAGAACAGGTAATATTAATTTTATTATTATCCTTACTGTTATATATAAATGCTTATGACTTATGAGTTATTTGTGTCTGTCTGTCCCAGAAAGGACATATAATAGGTTTTGTCCCGGAAAAATGTATGTTTTCGTCGCGATAATTGAATTTCAGCGTATAAAGTTGCGGTCTAGCACTTAGTACATAATAAGTAATAACTCTATGCGGTCTAGTAATATTTTTATTGCGCAAGTATATATTCTGTCTGTCTGTTAGATTTTGACGCACTGGACAGATTTTGCTAAAATTTGGCATGAATATACTTTTAACACCTGGACAAATGGCAAAGGATTGTGTTTATTGCGGAAGAATTTACGGTTCCAATGATAAAAAGAAATTAATCCTTCGATCGGAGGTTCTAGGAATTCCCATTGTATTCTTTTGTTCTCGCGATCACCGGTGCTCGCGCGGGGCCTGAAAGATTAATGTAGGAATAGCCGTTACGTGTGATTGAAAACTATATACAGTTAACTCTTAACTGAAGTTTAACTGCAAATCTATAACTCCATGACAGTTACTTAGACTTACTAGGTTTTCCTAACATTAGATTCTCATTACTTTTTACCAGTAGTAGGGGAATTGTGCTTAAGATGACATAGTCAGATAAGACGACACATCGGCAAAATTCGTTGAAATAATTGTGCTTTCTGTGAACTTGTGACGTTTTATGGAGCACCTCAGTGTGCCCCTAGTAGCCCAACTGAGTATGCCGGACAGGGACCGTACTTTACAAAGTAATAAAGGTTTTCCTAATTTTGATGAGAGAAAAATTTTCTTACACTTTTGTTTTGTGGTGAAAAAACGTATAAGGTCAGAATCTATTCTTATAACAAATTGTTATGATGGACATGGATTCTTATAGGCCACAAATATTAATAAAAGCGTCTTCTAACGTTAACTATTTTTTTACAAAATTTAAATATATCAATTATTACTCATTTGGTAAGATGACATACTAGACGTCGGCTTAAGATGACATACTATAGTTGCTTATGTCTCCGCTAAATCGGTAAAAGAAGCATTGTATATTTTTTGTCGACGATGAAGAACTAAAGAATCCTTACACCACTGACAACTAGAGGGATGCTGATGCAGCTTGTATTTACGTATTGTATAAGACGACATACCATCAAAGTCTAAGGATTAATAGTATGTTGTCTTACCATATCGATATGTCATCTTACACTCGTCGACCTGGCGTGCAATTTATGTTTTTTTTTCACAGTTATATTAGGTTTATTTTTCAAAAACTGTTTAATTTCGTTGTTTATGAATCATTTATTTATAAAAGTAAGTTACTGATCTCATGTGACTTATTTTATTTTAAATATTTACCTTCAAACAAAAAGTATGTCATCTTAAGCACAATTCCCCTATTTAGTCAGCTGACAGCTTTCCAGTATTTCTAGATACCTCTTATACTAGCAACATCTGATGACAGGTCAAAACATATTTGCTTACTAGTACAGAACCTTAGTCATTACCAATGTTACTTGAACTCTCGATACTAGCAATTAGTATGAGCAGGGAGCTCAGTCTTAGATGTTGGTTCACTACATAGAGATATTAAACAATAATTCTGATATCTATGGTTCACCAGTATAATTTGGGTTCTATGGGTACTATTATGTATTCTGTGCTCTATGTGTATTGCGTAAGCAATTAGTATGCGATGACAGATCATCATATTATTATAATAATATTATGTTGGATTATTTTTTCAAGTATACAAACATCAGTATAAGTTGAGCTGCCTACGTAAGCGATTAGTATGTGATAACAGGTCAGTATATATTGGTTTTCGTTTTCATATACAAACGGATGCAATATAACTGAATATAACGGTAAAATTGCTGTTATGATTGACATACATTCACTTATCTTATAAACTAATTAATACATAAGATTATTTCCTGTATAAACTCGGATTAATAATACTTACAAGTTACATGATATAAAGTTAGTAAGGCAAGAATTAAAACGGTATTTTAGAAAGCATCTAAAACTTCTCTAGCTGTAGCGTGTTCGATAGCCGACCATGGATCAGGTGATTTGTTTGCTCATTTGTATCCTATTCCATAAGAAATAATGTGAAATTTAAGGGTCCGTCACACCTAAAATGAGACGTAACATTAAGATGCATCGTCACGGTGGATAAAGCGATACAAAATTGAAACTTCAAAAAGCGTGACGCTCAATTTTTACCGACTTCCAAAAAGGAGAGAGGTATCCCTAGATTGCATCGTCGCATCACGTCGTATTTCGTTTCGTTACTAGATGATACTACGGTAAACATGTTATCTATACTTTTAATATTATAAAGCGGAAGAGTTTGTTTGTTTGAACGCGCTAATCTCAGGAACTACTGGTCCGATTTGAAAAATTCTTTCGGTGTTAGATTATATCCCACTTATCGAGGAAGGCTATAGGCTGCTATATCACGCTAAAACTAATAAGAGCGAAGAAATAGAGGAAAAAACGGGAGCAATTATCTGAAAGGGCTTATCTCACGAACTACTGGAGCATTTTTTCTGTTATTTGGGTCAGATAAGAAGTTGACCACGTGAAGGATCATAGGCTTTTTTTGTAGACTAATATGTCCGTGAAATATCTAATTGACGCGGGCGAAGATAATAAACTGCAATGTTTTCGCAGTAAAGGCAACACCAGCACAGACAGTAAACAAAACATTTTGTTACACGTTTGACAACGTTTCTGACAATATTCCTATTTTAGTAGGATCATTATTTTACTGTAAGTTCTAGTAGCGCCCTCTTCTCCAATCTTTGCGTAATATTCCTAATTAAAAATATAAATGAAGTATAGAATAAAATCTCGTGGGTTAGGTTACAAAAGAGCAACCTTGCTGAATCTTTTGTTGTTATTAAACCACAATGGGTTTACCTTGAACCACGTTTGGTAATCACGTAGGTTTGATTAATTAAAAGGGTGATAAAACCAATGGGTCGATCCTTGAAGGATTATGAGTGCCTTAATCATAGAATTAACTGTTACGAGACCTCTCAATTCCAATCGTTGGGTGGACCGATATGAGAGATCATGAATGAGAAGGCATGCTATAGACTACGCTATCTTGGTTATCCGTCATATTCCAGCGTGGAGAGGACCCTTAATTCTTTGCTGGTATGTGCGGTCATATTATTATTCAATTCAACTGTGGTTAGACTTTAGAGTAAAGTAGAAGGCCGGTCATATTATTATTCAATTCAACTGTGGTTAGACTTTAGAGTAAAGTAGAAGGCAATATATTCTATCACTTGATAGATCCGAAGAAATCGCCATATCAACTAACTTCTTACCGACGGTGCCGCCGGTATAAGCCGGCGGCATGTGTGGACTGTGGATACAGCATAAGATAATTTAATTCATGAAGCCCCAAGCGGCCACATCCGGCCGCGATAACAATGAAAAAGCTATTGTGTCTCGTTTTGCCACGACTGATGGGTTAAAAAAAATGCGTTTAAATTAAGAACGAGTTTGACAGATAGAGGGCTAAAATTCTAAATTTAAATTCCACCAAACTGCTTTCTATCGTAATTTTATGTACGTTGTGTAATACATTTGCATATCAGTTCACCACCATAGGTAGGTAATTTGATGGTGTTTACATATTCATGGAAATGGAGGCCGAGTGTCGTAAGTTATCCTTTCACGCTTCAGGTATTGTTGGTTGGGGTTCTGTGAAGAAACTTTTAAGTGTATTCTCAAGTAAATAACAGGAAAAGTAACATTCTTTATAGAACTTATAGAAAAAATTGAGCTAAAATGAGTTTGAATTAGGTTTCTTAGAAGAAAGAAAGAAATTTTATGGTAAAACATTGTAGTTATGTAACAAATATTTGCACAATTTCACAAAATAATGTCAAGTAAGACATAATTATCACATACCTAACCCAAAAATCCAAATTGTGATAAAATAACCAAAATCGTTCATTGCGCTAAAGTGGTTAAAATATTCTTATTTCTTTTCCTAATGTTTTAAAAAGTTATTTGACACTGGCAACTGTCATTATAAAACTTTTTTAAAATTCGAATCCTCTCCGCGGGATATTCTGTCGATGGATTCCATTTTCAAATCGGTGAAAGGCGCACGTCAAGGGCGGGAAACTCTATTTTAGGCGCTTTTGAAAAGCACTTAGGCCCGATTCGACCAAACTTGAAGTTCCACGAGTGTAACTATACTGAGAATAATTTTACTCCTTCAATTTACTCTAGGATATCTTCGTTTGCGTTTTACCACGTTACTCGAAGAGTATACTATGCTCGGTATTATTACTCGTAGGTTTAAAATGAACAATGAACGAATGTATAAACCGACAAAAATGCATGTGCTATTGTTTGTATTAGAATGACTTGTAGCCATAACAATTTAATTTCATAGAGTTACTACTAGAGTAATACAGTAAAATGTCAATGTCAAATGCATGACGTTGACGTGCAATGCATAAGTCTTATGTTTATTTTTCCCTATGGCATAAGTTCAATGTAAAAATTTTTAAAAAATCCGTTATTTTTCATAGGTTGTGTTTGTTTTGTTCGATTTTTACGCTGACCTCAGTGTATTACGTAGTACGTAGGTATTATTATAATATATAGGTAATAAAGATGAGCAACGAAAAAAGAAAACGAAGTCCAAATTGGCTTCCATCAAAAAAACAACTTTTAATAGATCTGGTAGAAAAGCATATTTTTAATATACTTAATTGAAAAAAAAACGGATGGCGTTACGATCAAATTCAAACTCGCGGAATGGCAAGTAATATCCATAAAATACAATAGCCGTTTTAATACAATAATTAAACGTACCATTGCGTCGAATCTTTAGGAACAATTAAAATTAAATATAAAATATAACACTTCTTTTTTTAAAATGACCCATCACAATGACACCGACCGTAACAGTTGGATTCTTATTCAAAGGTTGACACCACAGATGTTGACACCCTGCTGTGCAACTATTCTCAGTTTAATATTTACACCATCAAAATCGCCCGTGTAATATTTACTACCGTGTAAGTACTTAACTCTTGGATTAGAAGTTGGTAAAACGCAAAACCAGCTTACTCTTAGATTAGGAGACAGTTATACTCGGATAAAATTTTACTCCAGTTTGGTCGAATCCGCCCTTAAAGGAACAAATACACTTAATTAAGAAGCTGTCTTCCTCAGAAATAGACTGAAGAATCTTGTTTACACGCACACGATGAAATTAACCTCATATCCGGTCGATAAGAGTTAATTTAGAATGGGGAGTTAAGATAAATGAGTACCTACTCGAAATAACCAATTCTAATTTTGTCCGTTTAAGGATTCCAAATTTAAATAAGTCCTTGGTTGGCATTCTCTGTGGTTGATGAAATGTGTACAACTTCAGGAAATTGTATTTCCTTTTTCAAAATTAGCTTTTTAATTTTTTCAGTGACAATATTTTTGGGCATTTATTAAATCTTTATATTACTAGCTGTCCCGGCAAACGTTATTTTGCCATATTAAGTATTTCGCCCATATTATTTTATTGAAGTGACTAAATAATAAGTATGGCACCATGGGCAACGTCCATCGCTATTCCGTCGCACAAACAATGGACGCCGTCAGTCTCGAATTGTAATAATTTACTATTATTTATTCAACAAATGCACTTATCAATATTAAAAGTAGCCAGTAGCCGATTCTCAGACCTACTGAATATGCATATAAAATTTGGTAAAAATCAGTAAAGCCGTTTCGGAGGAGTACGGTAACTAACGTTGTGACACGAGAATTTTATATTTAAAAAGATTGTCACGATTTTCAATGATCACTATATTATATAGTATGGAAATACTGCAAACTAATTTAGTTAGTAAACTAAATTATTTTAAATATTTCATCACATATTATGACTGATAAATAATTTCAATGCACAAAGTTTAAACATGTTTTTTGCTTCTGTGGAATGGATCGCTGTAATAGATCCTTTAGAGATTGGTGTTGTTTTGAAAGAAAACAGAGCGGAAAGCTGTTAGCTGCGGTAATTATATCTATGTCTACACAGCTGTATGTCTGTTCATCACACTACTAACTGAACTTGAACTTAATGCAGTTATAAATAACACACAAGTTTCAAAGATTATCTACTTAAATTTCTATGAGGAAGAGACGGGTTCTCAAGAAAAGTTATGTTTTTAAAGTAATTAATACCATCGAAGAAATTATACATAGGCAGATGGCAGACTAACGTCATTTGGTTAGGTTAAATCAATTCAATGAGAGTCGTCTTCTGTCGCCAGGATTTGGCATAAAGCTGGGAACAAATTATCGGCTGTGCAGTGTACACATTGCCTGACATAAGTCGCGGACGCAACCTTGAGCGTTCGGACATCCGAACAGAATCTGGCTGGCCGGATATTTTGGCATCCGCGGACGTCTACCATTGGCATAAAGGTTAGGTCTTTGACGTCCGCGGATGAACCGTGCACATTGTTAAGCCGCGTCCATCAGCCGCGACTTATGGATGCGTCCGATAATTTGTTTCTAGATTAACGCGACCAATATGTAACGTAGGTCCGCTACCTATGACTGAGGCTATGAATCTACTTCTGATAGTGCCTATTTTGTAATTTTAAAAACTTTTGTATAGACTTACGGAACAGAAGCTGATGATGAAAATCTAAACCTGGCTAGACAGGTTAAAGCTCGGACTGGTTTACACTTAGAAGCTTTTAGTTTATTGAAATAAACTGGTTTACTACCAACCAAAAAACTAGTCAAAGTATCAAGTTGAATGCGGTCTCTTTATGTTGGCAATGATGGACCAGGCACATTCTTCTATAGATTACCCACAGAGATTACCGATTTTCCAAGATCGACGGAGATTGGGCTTGCTAGACAGTTCGTAATCATGATTATAGATTAGAGGTAACATGATTATAGATTAGAAGTAACCTAAAAATGTAGAGACTAGAGATCAAAAATTACATATTATAACACTTGCGCCAATCTAGGTAACATAACTGTTGGTTAAAAATTATGTTATTTCACACATTTTTCCGTAACTGTGAAAGAAAAGGTATGATATTTTATCACAACTTTATTCGGATTCACCTAAGTGGGCATCTAATTTCCAGATAGAACAATAATAAATATGTAAAAATATTGAAGTGTCCAAATCATACACCTCAAATAATTTACGAATGATGAAGTAACCAAAATAGGTCAAACTACTCCAACCCGAAACCCGTGCATCCGTGTCGAAGGAGTGTGGTTACGCAGCCAACCGGAACGCTCCCACGGCGCATTCCTTGACGTCAGTAACTGGGACTACTTCGGACTTCCTGCCTTGATCTTCTCTCTGAAACATAATATGATGATCTCTTTTTGCAAGATCTGAATCTATCCCTGTTCTCTGCGTTGTTGGAACGCTCAGCGGGAGTATATTCTTTGATGTCAGTAGCTGGGACTACTTCCTGCCTAGATCTTCGCTCTCTTTCCCTCTGAAACATATGATTATCCCTCTCTTTTTGCAAGATCTGAATCTATCCCTGTTCTGTGCATTGTTGGAACGCTCAACAGGAGCATATTCCTTGCCGTCAGTAGCTGGGAGCTTCCTGCCTCGATCCTCTCTTTCCCTCTGTGGTAGCTCTGATGCTGTCCCTCTCGTTCTGCAAGATCTCACTCTGTCCCTCTCTTTGCAAAATTATTTTGTGAAATACTTACAGGACAGTAGAGCGTATTGGGTAAGATTCCATCTTTTCAACAGGACGAAGCTTTGAGCCATTAATACTCTGTCTTGTTGGAAGGCGTGAAAAGGCGCGCATTCCTTGATGCCAGTAGCTGGAAGCTTCCTGTATCGATCCTCCCTCTCTTTCCTTCTGCAAGATATGACTCTGTCTTTCTCTTTGCAAAACTGTTTTATGAAACTGATATAGGTCCATGGTAGAGCAAAATGTGAAAATGTCTGAGCCTCTTGCTACGGTTTGTTTTAATCAGCCCCGGATTTATAAATAGGGCGTTATAGGCCACGGCCTAGGGGGCGGAAGCGCAGCGTCTTAGATAGAGGCCATACAGTTTACTACATCTACTCTCATAAAAATATAAATTCGGCACCGCTTTAACGCTTGAAAACGAAGGCGCATTCCTTGACGCCCGGTAAAATATACGGTTCCCACGCGATAAACAAATTTTGTTGCGGTCTGCTAAAAGTTGCGGGCGACATCTAGTATTATCATAATTATTTTTATTAGTCTTCGCGTTGATAGAGCTGTAGATATTGAAACCTAAATTCAAGATTCACGAATCATTTTTATCTATTCCCAAAACCTCTTTTCATGTACTCATTACTCTCCCAGCCCACCTGCTGAACGACTTTTTAATTGAGTTACCACATCCGGTGAGAATTAGACAGGTCAGTGACCTCGCCTTGTCCGAACTCCGATGGTCCGCACTCCGCACATTTCGTATGCAGGTGTTGTGGTACAAAATACAAGCGATAGCGACAGATGAAAAATATTAAAATAATATTATTATGATGCTATGCCGAATTTTATTACCAATCACAAACGATTGGTAATAATATTTTTTGAATAGCTTTTGTTTACTTTTAAGAAGCTGAATACGTTCTTATTTATGAGGAGGCAAGTCGAAACGTGAGTAACATAAAAAACAGGAGTCGAAAGTTGGTTTAACCTTTCAGGTAATAGTTAGAACCACGTTAGAACAGTAATTGCATACCGTACGCTAACTGAAGTTATACCAACAAATAATAATTATAGGAGTGATATGGAGATAGTTCACGCTCGATTTTCGAAGTTAAACAGGTTTCTGTATTATTTTCTACGTTTTAACTTTTCATTAGACAATTTTTTTATTGCAAAGATTTGATCGCTACATTCTACAACTTGCACCACACTGTTTAGATGTTGTGTCTGGACAACTCACGATGTGAACATCCAAACTAGTTACGAAACCCGCACATACTATATAATTATATGCTACATAGTATAATATACTCTCCCACCGCTGTTTAATATGCCCGCTTTATTTTATCAGAATGTCAGAAGTTTTTGTTGGAGTATAGTTAATATTATAAGAAGTTTTGAGCAGCTTATTATAAATTCTGTCTACTTTTATCTTTAAATGTCTGAAATATTATGTACTATGTTCTCTTAGCCAGATTAATAAGAGTCTAAATCCTCATTAGAAAAAAATTGATGCCTCTTAACCCATCAATCCCCAAGCGGCACCCGGCTGCCGCACAACAATTGAAAATGTATTATGTCTGCGATTCCCACGATCGAGGTATTAAAACTATTTTATTTTTCTTTTTCAGGTAAGTCAGCCATTCTGAGTACAGCTTTACACCAAACAAGATGAAACCAAGGTACTCGTAGCTAACAAAATTCTTGATAGAACTAATATTATAATATGTATTGTAATTATTAGTAAGCTTTTGGCACAAATATCATTTTTGCAGCTGGGGGTAGTAAAAAACTACAAAATATCTACATTCTACAAGCTGCTACAAAATATCTACCTATAACCTAATCCATCCATACATCCATACTAATATTATAAATGCGAAACTGTGTCTGTCTGTCTGTTACGTCTTCACGCCCAAACCGATGAACCGATTTTGCTGTAATTAAGTATGGAGTTAAACTTTTAGTCCCGGGAAAAATGTACGGTTCCAGTGCGATAAACGAATTTTGGCGCAAATTGCGGTCGTCAGACGTCATCTAGTACAACAGTACATTACGCACCTAGGGCAGGAAAATAAGATCTGAGGCTTTCTTATTTACTGCCCGTGGTGCGTATACTATTTTTCTCATCGACGGAGGCGGAAAACGGCAACATCGGTAAGCGCAGCGGGAAGAAAGTTGACGCCTTCCGCCCAGAGGTGAGAAAAATACTTATAAGTGAGAATATTGCTGAAATGGAGATATTTCGAGTCGAGGGCAAGGTCAGGATAATTTCATTCAGCAATATGTACAGTTCCCACACGACAAACTAATTGCTATGCAACGAAATTGCAGATAGCATCTAGTATTATAATAATTTTCTATTTTCCATAATTAATTATCATATTACACAACACCAAGTTCAATCACCGATATAATGACAATATTATTCATAGATCCACTATTATTGATAGTGGATCTATGAATAATATTATGAATGAAATAAATGAATTATAATACCTTGTAATTCATCATAATATTATGTAATCCCTCTCTAAGAGCTTTATCTTATATATAAAATTCTCGTGTCACAATGTTAGTCCACGAACTCCTCCGAAACGGCTTTACTGATTTTTACCAAATTTTATATGCATATTCAGTAGGTCTGAGAATCGGCTACTGGGTACTTTATATATTGATAAGTGCATTTGTTGAATAAATAATAGTAAATTATTACAACCTGAGACTGACGGCGACCATTGTTTGTGCGACGAGATAGCGATCGACGTTGCCATGGCGACATACTTATTTAGTCACTTCAATAAAATAATATGGGCGAAATACATTACATTATGGCAAAGCAACGTTTGCCGGGACAGCTAGTAAGTATGTAAAAAGGTCAGAAAGCTTTTTTAAACTTTCATAAGCATTATGCAAACTTTTATGTTTAGTATTTCGGCTACTGTCTAATTTATTCCAAATATTTTATCAATCAAGTATAAATACGAATAATATAGAGTAATAAATAGACTATAGAGTCCGAACAAAATGACCGATATGATTTTTGATGTCAACACTGTAACCGTCAAAAACTAGCCAAGCTTGAAATTTTTGCTTAGTTATAGCTCTACTAAGGCTCATAATTTAGGCATAGGTTTTTTTTTATTAAATAAGGGGGCAAACGAGCAAACGGGTCACCTGATGGTTAAAGCAACTACCGCCGCCCATGGACACTCGCAACATCAGAAGAGCTGCAGGTGCGTTGCCGGCTTTGCAGGTCGCATAGGTCCGGAAATACTGCTGGTGACAGTTCGTTCCAGAGTTTTACAGTGCGCGGTAGGTAAGTTTAACTACAAATTATTTTTATAGCAGCAATGATAACTGCAATATAGACACTAACAGTCTAACAGTAAAATTACAGTAATATATATTTTGGGTGAGCGACTAGCTTCTTAGTTTAGGCTATAACACAATACATATTATTATATTATATTGACAAATTGCTACTCACTGATACAGTCAAAGTTAACTGAGTTTTGGTGAAAGTTAATATTTGTTGAACCTCTCAGTCATAACTGCGAAGTGCGCATTGTTACTGTCATATTCACTGCGATATATATTATAATTAGTAGATTCAGCTCTGAAAATCACCGTTGTGATTAATTTACAACACATGCTTAGTGAGGATCGGGTAACAATTAAATCCATACTTCCATATAATATAATAAATGGGAAAGTGTGTCTGTCTGTCTGTTACCTCTCCACGACCAAACCTCTAAACTGATTAGGCTGAAATTCGACATGAAGATACTTTCAGAGTCCTGAGAAAGGACATACGTATATTATAATATAATACTTTTATCCTTTAAAAATGTACGGTTCCTGGACAATCGGATTTTGGCGCAATGGAGTTGAGAGCGTCATCAGTAAAATTAATAAGGTCAAAGGTCACAAGTTCCAAGTGCATCTAGTAATATAACATCGTGGGCACCATAAGGAACTTACCTCATCTGTATCATACCGAGTAACTATGGGTATTGTTGGCTTTCTTTTTCTCGGAATTTTGTGCAAAGTAGAAAATTATTCTCATCATTATGACATTGCAAATGTTTGCCAATGGTAGAGCTACTTCTTGGTAGCTTCTACGAGGTCTTGGAGAAAACCAGCATAATAATGTTACGTAGAGTTGTAACCATCGAGCATGATCGATACTAATATTATAAATCCGAAAGTGTGTCTGTCGGTCTGTATGTTTGTGTTTTATCGAAAACGCACTTTCTGATGCTCTAGTATTGCTTAAAAGTGTACTTCAATAGGCGATCCGTCTGCTCGTTTTTCATCCATACAACGTTGGTCGTTGATGATGATAATATTGGTCCCTTGATTGCGGTTCATGATTAGCCACATTCAGGTCACATTGACATTTCATTGACTGTTACATTGACATACTAAGGTAGTCTAGACTCTAGACATGCACTGATTAGTCTAATTAGCATAGGTTCCAAAAGTATAATAGGTGCTGTTCTAATCAGCGGTCTCTGCTTACATTTTTACCAGTTTTTCTAATTTCCCAAATCAGTATTCAATTTATCCTTAAAAAAAATATATATATTTTATTTACTAGATGACGCCCGCAACTCCGTTGCGCCAAAATCCGTTTATCGCGCCGAAACCGTACATTTTTCCAGGATAAAAAGTATCCTATGTCCTTTCCCGGGCCGCAAAGTATCTCCATGCCAAATTTCAACAAAATCCGTTCAACGGTTTGGGCGTGAAGAGGTAACAGACAGACAGACACACTTTCGCATTTATAATATTAAGTATGGATTTAAACTACACACTGACAATTAAGACAATGCACTTAGCCCATATTCTCTTCAAACCATATCCAGCGAGCCCACAGCCATTAATTACTGATTGTACGGCACCCAATTACGCTGTGTGTGTGTTTTTGTCCGGCTTTCTCCGTACATTGTTACCGAGATGAACGATTAATTGCCGTTTTGACGAATGGCTGTGCACATGATAGTCTTATCTTTTGAAAACCCTATTAAATACGTCTCACATGGTTGATTTTAAATTATTATAATGTATTTGATTCATTGCTGTTAAATCAATTATTTTAATCGTGCGCGGGCAACACTAGACGCGTCGGCTCACGCGCATCCCTAGGGTGTGCGGGGACAAGGGATTGTGACAAAATGGCAGTACGACGCTTTTAGTTTTTTAAATTGTTTATTTTTGTGTTCTTTATTGTATGAATAAATCGTGCTAACGGACATTCTGTTTTAATTGACTATCAGAATCATATTAATTATAGCAAGAACTTTAGCCAAGACAGAAATATATTGTTGATGTTCGATACTTAAACCTCGGATGTACCATCGAGGAAATTAATTCCTATAGGCAGTTGCCAGACTAACGTCAATTGGTCGGATCATGTCAATTCAATGTTGATCTGTCGGCTGGGTTTGACGTAACGCGACCAAACTACGTAGTTCCCCCATTTGCCTAGGAATCAACTTCTCTGATAGGACATTGTGCACAATTCGAAGCCAATTTCGAGGCATAAAATTTGGGCTCTATATTTTATTATAAGAAGTCAGAGAAGATGTTGGGAACTAAAAAGATCTTTTGCAGTCTTTTTGCAAAGAATTTCACTTTTGTCACTAACGATGAAGACAATTCCACATGACAGTAATCCAAGGGCAGACTTAACTCTCATATGCGTTTAACAAAGAATAAAAAACCTTATGTGAAAGTACGTCATCAGTCATCATTATCACTAATTAGTTCAGCAGACATGTCTGATTACTGGTAATGACTTCACTGGAAATGAATCAGATGATGCTTTCGATCAATGAATCAGTTTTGATACTCTGCCAACTTACGCATAGGCGCCACGGTAGTATGATACCTAGTTGTTTCTGGGAATACTCCGAATCCTGAATACTCATCTTTCATAGATCATTGCAACAATACTCTTTCCTGATTTTCACTTTGTATACTTAATAATGTACACAAATTCTACAACCTAACTGCACAATATCTAGTCTCTAGTCTCTACACCTTTAAGGGCTTTGTAATACGAAGGGACAGCCTGCTATAAGTGCTTGGTTTTGTGCATTGTGATTGATTCGTCTTGGCTGAGGTACTGTCATGTCCTCAGGTTATAGCAACAAGAAGCAACATCCTTAATCTTTATGTAATCAGGGCAGTGACAAATTACTGCTTGAATAAGAGTTAACTGGATTGGAATTGCCTAAGCACTAGGTGGTCTACGGTACACCTAGGTTTTCTCTTTAAGTATAAGTATTATCGTCATCATCTCTATATGTAAAGGCATAATTTTAATATTAATTCACGAAGCCCCAAGCGGCCACAGCCGGCCGCGATAACAATGAAAAAGCTATTGTGTCTCGTTTTGCCACGACTGATGGGTTAATTTATTGTTTTAAATTGTATGACAAACAATTTCAACGTGAAAAACATGCATTATCAAGAATGGGACGTACAAGGGTTTAACATGGCACGCACTAAGAGGAGTTGTAAATGTAACTACGTGCTCCCACACAAAAATGCGAATTCACATTTTAATTTTTTTTAATTTGTTTTGTCGCAGACATTTGCGATACAATGCGAATTCCCTTTGTTTGGGACCCCTACTGCAGATTTAAATATGTATACAGATATCAGATATTCCATATGCAGTATGGTAATCGTTTAACAGCAAACTTTAAACGATCGTTTTGTCATACTTGTATTGTTATTAAGCTATTATATTACAGACCTAAACTCGTTCTAAATCTAGCATCTAACGTGAATACCTCGTAATAGGACACCTAGAACCTTGAAATGTCCCTGTCACCGAAGTATCGTGTTGCGTCCTCAAATCAGCAATATACTATATTGTGTTACTTTAATTGTTAACCTTTGTTGGCAGACTTGGCTAGGAAATGTGATCACCATAGGATGCACGGATTTTTGGGGGTATTGTGTTTGGTTTGAACTTGAAACACGAGTATCTAAAAGTTAACACAGCCCCGCTATAATGCTACTAATTTCGCATAATATATAAGTCGTACACACAAATTATGACATTCGTTTGCTAGAGTCTCAATTTTGCTGCTCGCCAGTTCTTAGCACAGCTTGAACTTGGCTTAAAACACAGTTATGTCACGTTTATTACACAAAAAGAACCCTAAACTGTTTTATTTGAAAAAAATAATTACAGAGCAAATGAAAGGAAGGATTCGGAGTTCTTCTACCAAATATCGACGAATTATGGTACTCTTAACTCTAGACTTATAAGAATCCATACTAATATTATTGTCACCTGTGCCCTGACAGGGACAAATTCCTATAAATGCGAAAGTGTCTGTTTGTTACCTCTTCACGCCTAAATCGCCGATTTTGCTGAATTTTGGTATTGATATACTTTGAGTCTCGGGAAAGGATATAGGATAGTTATCCCATGAAAATGAACGGTTCTCACATGATAAACGATTTTCGGCGCAACGGAGTTGCGAACGTCATCTACCTACTTCATAATATTTCACCTGTCTGCGGATATTTTTGTAAGGCAGTTAAAAGTTAATAAATAGGAAGTCAAAAGAGTTATGTGCAGACTGCAGGTGCGATGTAGAGTCTAGAGACTAGAGGACCTATTCCTGTTATATCAAGTTATACGTTTTCCGAGTGCAAACCATTGAATAGCGAACCTGTTTCTAGCTTGCCCTCCGTTTACCTCTTTACTGCTGATATATTATAAAAGAAGTAGCTAGAGGTACATAGGGACCAGACATACATAATATTGTAGCGATTCTGTAAAGTCCAAAGTTGGCAAAATTTGAGGGCCATAGCCCATAATTGTATAAAATTTTCAGGGCATAGTGAAAAATGTTAATATTATTGGAACTATAACTTTTCAACAGGTGATCCATTTGTTTGTTTTTCTATATAATTTTAACAATTGTTTGTTGCCAAATTCTTCAGAAATAGGCTACTTGACCTATATTCAATTTCATTTAACAAATGCATATTTCTAGTAGAACTTGGCCTAGGAAACCATATTTCACCCTTATCATCAAATAAAAGCTTATGATTGATAAATAAAGTCGATTTGAAAATATGATTTTATGAAAATAGGATTTGTACTGACGAAAACGCTTTTGCGGTACTTCCGATTTGGATGTGACGTCATCCTCATAGTAATTTAATATATTTTATTTATCACGCTCGTTATATGTAAGTTTATCTGTATATAAATAATAAGAATAAGCCTAGAAAGATTTTTTAAAATATATTTTACTGAAAAATTCGCTTAAAACATCAGTTTTATATATTATCTCCATTTATTGTAGACGGGAAATGAAATGGCCAAAACTTTTCTCCAAAAGTTTTCAACATTACAAATGATTTCTAATTTATTATTTAATTCTTTTATAATTTTTGGGCACTTTTAGACTCATACATTTAGCACATAAAAAATGTTCAATAAAGACAGTTTAAAATACAAAGCGTATGACGTCACACTATGGCGGACAGTGTTTTCGGCGCCATTTAAGAGGCGTATTTTTCAATAAACATTTTTATGGGTTTCTACTGTGTAAAATATTAAAATATTAGTTTTTTTTTTTTGTGAAAATGAATGATTAAGAAGCGATTAGCATGAAGAAAAAAAGTAGGTCAAGTAGCCTATTGGCAACAAACAATTACAAAAAAAAAACAATTTTCATGAAGTTTTCCGTCCTAGAAACTTCTGTTTATACCGTCAGAGCTATTAATTCAACAAAAAAGTTTTTTATTCAAAGAATCCCTTAGATTTCTCGCGTTCTTTATCTATTGTAACTTTACGTCACGTTTACCACAAAAACACGTCAATATAATTCACCTTGCATAATCCACTCGATCGGCTTCGGACAACAAAGTGTTGTTTTTGTTGTCACCGACCAAGGTCGGAAGTGTTGTTGCCAATAAAAACTAAACTAGATTGGGCGTTTTGTGGATCCGGGCATAACTTTTTGTGGTGACTGAAGTTTAACCTTCGGCTCGAACTTGTCCACATGCAACAAATTTGTAACTCCTCCAGTTGTGCAGATGACAAATGTCCGCAACCCGTTTATCTTGCGGGAACCTTAGACATAGAAAGACTTTGAGTCCCGCGAAAAGACAAGGGATGGTTTAAGGCCGTCCCCCGAGCAAACGACCTTGGCCATACATTTGGCGCGTTGCCGAGATCGCACCAAAACCCTATTTTTTTACTTATCTTAGTTCAAAATTGACCTAAAAAAAATTAAAACGGGGAATATGTAGTTTATGATATTGTCGATCTATTGGCGTGTATTTCAAATAAAACTAATTTGTAAATACTAAGGAGATGCTGAATGTATGCTTGAATTTTAATAAATTGGTATTACTTTGGAAGCTGATATCATGAGTATAATAAACAAAAATAGAAAATTTAAAACGGGGAAAGGAATGTTGATATACTGAAGATTATTGCTGTATTTTTATTATAACTCTGTAGCTTTCAAATTATGAGTTTATAAGGTTCTAAATACGGTAAATTACGGATTCTCCGCAGGGAATGCCCTAAGCAAAAGGTACGGTTACCGTGCGATATAAAATTTCAACGAAGCGGGTATCCTTAAATCTATACTTACTAATACTTAAATGAGAAAGTATGTCTGTGCGTCTATCTGTCTGTCTCTCTAACGCTTAGACCGCTGAATCGATTCTCATGAAATCTTGTAGGTATGGAGGTACGAGTATAGTAGTCTGAGCCCCAAGAAAAAGCAGGATCGCTAATTATCAGTGCAAAATGTACCATCGAGGAAATTGATTTCTAGGCAGTTGGCAGACCAACGTCGTTTGGTCGGATCATGTCAATTCAATGTTAATTGCGATCTGTCGGCTGGGGATTGACATAACGCGACCAAACTACGTAGGTCCCCCGTCTGCTTAGGAATCAACTTCTCTGATAGTACTTTTCCCGGGGATCGAACGAAGTTGCGGGCACAATCTAGTTATGAAATAAATAGGGCATAATAATAGTCCCACTTGTGTTTATTTTCATAGCCTTATGTAGGCGTGGTGTAAAAATGTTAGTGGGTCACGACTCACGGGTTCGAACACCGCCTGTTTGTGTATAACGGAAAATCGCCAAGTGGAAAATGTTTACTTTCTATTTTTATTCGTAATAGCTGTACTGTCTACTGCTACTGTACTTTTATTCTCATCTTAGTTCCATATTGTTATAAATAATATTTTTGAGAATATTTATAATATTATGATGACGACTGCAACTCCGTTGCGCCGAATTAAAAACCGGTTCAGCGGTTTAAGCGTGAAGAGGTAACATACAGACGGACAGACTTGTAATATTAGTATACATAGTATGTATAATTATGGATTATGGATGAACTATGCGCAACTTCGTTCACGGGAAAATATTATGACTATCGCATAAAACATTTTTCGGGGTGAAAACTGATCCCATGTCCTTACCCAGGTCTCAAAGTATCTCATACCTTTCATGTCTGTCGGTTCATAAGCGTGAAGAGGAAACGAAGACACACTGTGGCCAGCAGTATTTCCAGACCAATACGATCTGCAAACTATTTCAAAAAAAGAACGTATCCCTCTTAAACGGCCGGCAACGCACCTGCAGCTCTTCTGATGTTGTGAGTGTCCATGGGCGACGGTAGTTACTTTCCATCTGGTGACCCATTTACTCGTTTGCCCCCTTATTTTATAAAAAAAAACGTTCGTGTTAGGAGTTAGGACCAGTAATAGTACGGATATTGGATAGTGTTAAAATTATGTTCGTACTATGCAACGACGTCAACACATTCATAATTACATCGTCTATAATTTCCCTAGCATTCAGAGAAGCATGATTATAGCCATTAGCAACATGACTTGGTCAATCTCTAGTGATGTAGGAAGTAACCACGATACCAATAAACCGATCAATTACGGGTCAATTTATCCCTACTCCCTGCCCAGCCCTGCGCAACAATAAATTACACAATAACGTCAATGGCCGTCTGCTATGTTAATCGGAATTGATCTTAGATAGTGGACGCTGTAGGAGCGAGGGGCGAAAATTCTTCTTTAATGTTAGGTTAGAAGAGTGTTTTAAAGTGTTCAAATAGTCTTAATACACGGTTTCTGAGGAGTTTGGCTGTAGTTTATGTATTCAATGACTATATTTTGAAGACTAAGGGCCTGTTTCTTTACTTCCTGATAAGTGTCGGATAGGCTATCCACCACTTAACTTGACAGATAAAGTATGGAAAATTTGTGAAAAAAGTTGTTGATAGCATTGTTGATAGCCTATCTGGAACTCATCAGGAAGTGGTGAAACTGGCCCTAATTAGTGTTGATACACGGTTTGTATGGAGTTTGGCTGTAGTTTAAATATATTCAATAACGTTGTTGTTTCGTTAATGTTAGGACGTAGTCGTAAGCCAATCCTTAGATTCCAGTCAAAAAATATCGGTAATCAGAACTTGGTTTTCGCTATTTTACGGTATGAAAGTGACCGACAATTATCTATACTTATAAAATTACATGTCCTGACTGACTGACTGACTGACTGATTCATCATCGCTGAGCAAAAACTGTTAAAGTTACAGCCACGAAATTTGGTGAGTAGGGTTGTTTTATTAAGTAGACACCCACTAAGGAAGGAATTTCGAAAATTTTACCCCGAAGGGGGTGAAATAGGGGTTGAAAGTTTGAATGAAAGTCCGTCATTTCTTGAGTTAGAAACATGAAACTTTATTTTTGGGTTACTGATTAAAAATGAATGGATACGTATTTAAGCGTTTCTGGAAATTCTACCCCCAAGGGGGTGAAATCGGGGTTGAAAGTTTGAATGAAAGTCCGTCATTTCTTGAGTTAGAAACTTGAAATTTTATGTTTGGGCTACTGATTAAAAATGATTGGATGCGTGCTTAAGCGTTTTTGGAAATTCTACCCCCAAGGGGGTGAAATAGGGGTTGAAAGTTTAAATGAAAGTCCGTCATTTCTTAAGTTAGGAACATGAAAGTTTATTTTTGGACTGCTGATTAAAAATGAATGGATAGGTATTTAAGCGTTTTTGGAAATTCTACCCCCAAAGGGGTGAAATTGTAGTTGAAAGTTTGAATGAAATTCCGTTATTTCTTAAGTTAGAAACATGAAACTTTATTTTTGTGCTACTGATTAAAAATGAACGGATACGTATTTAAGCGTTTCTGGTAATTCTACCCCCAAGGGGGTGAAATTGGGGTAGAAAGATTCAATAAAAGTCCATCATTTCTTGAGTTAGAAACATGAAAGTTTTTTGACGTTTGCGTTTGACGTTTGCTGAAATAGGGTCCCGTTTTTACCCTTTGTATAAGGAACCACAAAAAGGGGAAAGCTATCCATCTTTGTTATTATACTATGTTAACGCGTACGAAGTGGCGGGCAACAGCTAGTATATTAATAAAATAATAACTTTTTTATAACAGTCGGAAAAAAAATCTACCGTGTCGAGAAAATTGATTTTAGGTTACATAAGAATTTAAGAAAACTTGTCAGTTGTCACTAATATTATCTAAAATATTATGATTAAAATAATACATAAATGCAAAAAACAGCAAATATACAAAACACAATATGTAAAACATAATATTTTATTACTTTCTCTAATCACAACATCACAAAAAACGAACATCACTAATAGTAGACACCAATATGAACTAATAGTTGACATAGAACATTACATTACATTTTACATTTTTCCTATTATTAGGTCTTTATTTGCCATTTTTTCAAAAGTTTTAATTTACTTCATCATAGTAACTACATGCATCAGAAATATTATCCACGTTGTCTCCAGATTCTATTCATTCTTCTTCCATGCTGAAACTATCTTTCCTTTTATTTTTATTTTTCATATTTGTTTCCTAGCAAATTTATTTTCAGTCTTTAGTCTCCATGCTTCTTTTGCCTCTTCTTTTTTCTTCTTTCTTTTCTCAGCTCTCCTTTTTCTTCTTTTTACTGCTAAAAAACTAAAGCAATCGATTTTTAGATCAGTACAAGGTCTAATATTAGACACCATGTCCATTTTTAGGTGCAGTAGTTCTAAGTTCTTAGATTGTTAATAGAATTATATTTTCAGAGAATAGTGATGATTTTTGCAGTAGAATAAAGTACAAAATAACTTTAGTATGTATTGCAAAACTCAAAGATGAGATCCATGTCATCTATTAGGTTTTTACATTTTCAAGAACTAATAGTAGACACCCTTTATATTGTTAGGGAAAATGGATAAAAAATCTTAAATAAACATTAATTAGTGTATACAACATAACCATTAATCCAATGAAATCTATAGAAATTACAAAAAATCAAATAAATGTATTCAAAACTTACGTGCAAAATTTCGCCTTCCTTAACCTATTTGGTAAGAAATTGCCGAGCGCGTGTTGACGCGGTCATATTATTTACGAAAACTGATCCCATTTTAAAATTTTGTTCCCGAAGGCGTCTCTAATATATTTTTTCAATTCAACAGATAGCTTAAGAAGCTTATAAAATTTACAGTGGTGAGAAATAATTAGAGTAATTCTTATTTTTATGGTATTTTTGTCATAAGTGTCATCTATTAGTTCAGTGTCTAGCATTAGGTCTTTTTCCTTAGTACAAAGAATGAAAAAAACAAATTCGAAATCTTGGATTTCGAATTTTCCGACGGTCATTTCCGGTCAACTGTCAGAATTGCAGTGTTGCCGCGCTAAGAGAAAGTTTCCCCAAAATTACATTACAGGCACTCGCGGTTTTATTCCACTTATGTGATTTACGGAATATGTATAATTCACAGCCTGAGCGGCTTAACGGTCTGACCTACATGCATCGTGCAAAACCAATTCAAAAGCGCTAATGATCTGCTAATGTTGCCCAATAAAAAGAGGGTAATGTGTTTAGTATGTATCGGCTCTAATTTTGAGATGCTTTGAAAATTATCCTTATGTTAAAAACTTTATATCATTCACCTAAATGTGGACTGAGCTGTTTATTTCATGACATCTTTTAATACTGATTAATAATAATAATAATTAAGGACTTCATAATCTTTACTGATTGTATAATATGTATAACAAGTTTTCAAATCATAACGTTATTATTAGCAATTATGAGATTTTGGATGCTTGCTTGTTTTCATATTCTGTTTTGTAAATACAACCCTAATTTTTTTCCTCTAAAAAAGAGCAGTACATTGCTAATAATTCCACTATAACTTAGCCTGCATTTTCAGCAACGTTTTTATTGTAGTTATACTTCGTCGGTGAAAAAAAAAACAAAAAACGCGCTGACTCAGCGTCCGGCAAATATTAAATTTCATCGTGCATTTGTACAGCTTTCGTTAAATCTGACACCGTTTGTGATAATATTTAGATTTTACTTTCAATACCGCGTCACTCCTTTTATAGCGTACACACAAACAGAAAGCAATGAGACGACATTAATGATTTATGTTTACAAGATAATTATAGCGCTACAATGTTGCCCGGTTAAAAATAAAAATTGCTGTATTTTTCGTGTTCACACAAATCAAAATATTTTATTTCCAAATAAGTTAACAAAGTTAACACTTTTAGAACGTCGTGTCTACATGAGGCCTACCACCGGTTCGGGAACTTAGGGCCGGGACACAAAAACACGGCACGACGTCGTACGGCGTCGTACGGCGCCGTACGGCGCCGTGTCGGACGCGCGTCGTAAAAAACCACGGCACGGCGCCGTACGGCGTCGTACGACGTCGTGCCGTGTTTTTATGTCCCGGCTCTAACCCGGCGAGAAGAACCGGCGTAAGAAACTCGCGCGGGTCCAACTTTTACCAAAAAGGTGGAAAATAACAATGATAGCTTAAGCTAATTTACATTTTACACTAAGTATGTAAGTAAAGTAAGTAAGTGAAAATGTGGTACATTTATATAGAAGTGACCTACGGTCTGTCAGCTTATTAATGTATTGATAATTATTGAATACATAATATTATGTATATCTTTGCTTATATCATAAAGACGAGAGATTTGTTAGAATTTTCGCTTCAAACAGACACCGAAACTTCAGGAATTTTATTAAGTTAGGCACAAATAGAGAATCTTAGCCTGTAGGTCCTCCCAGTAGACACCGGAAAACTAAAAAATAAAGACCATAATATTATTTTTTTACAGAAAAAGGGATCTTTTTGCGCGTAAAGAATCGCAAACGTAATGTTGTATGAAATTAATTTATAGTAACAAAACTAAAGTGTCTGAAAATAAAGTGTTAAGTAATTCACTGTTTTGTTAGTAGTAAACATTTAATTGGTCTCTAACGGGCTAGTTGATGCAATTAGTATCTACGATCTTTATGTAGCAGTTAACACTAACTGCTGACTATTGTTGATTGTTCGTTAAAACATGTGCAACATCCTTTTGCGATGACGGGTACGACTATAGAACACAACAGTTTGGAAGTTGGTTAAAATGTGCGTGTCACTCTTATTTTGCCGTTTGGTGTCAAAAAAACTATGAGTGTGCGGGAAAAAGTAAAATGAAACAGCTTATTTACAGCAGCAGCATGTTTTCTCTACTCTCGATATATGAGTTAAATACTTTTAACAATACCAAAACAAATACACAATGCTGCTAAAATTCTACTTTAAATAGTATATTTTAGGGTATAGACTACAAGTAGAATAAATGTCATTTATAACTTTAACATAATGTCATTTGATCTGTCACGTTGCAAGAAACCATTATTTCTGAACCACATATTATTTTATCCTTATTACCATGTTCCAATAGAGCTTATCTTTTTATGCACCATTATAAACGCTTAATCATCAGTTTATAAACGATTTGTAAAAGTAACAGTAATTTATAAGCTTTTGAAACAATAACGGTCCATAGAACGTGACTTGTGCGCGAGATTTGATCACAGTCAAGATCTCAGTCTAACTGATGCTAAGTAATTACAGTACATGGAGAATAAATGAAAATTGTCAGTTAAAACTACATATTCTTAATTCGAAAATAATATTTATGGACCTTCCGTTTTGTTTTCAATTGTTGCACTCGCAAAAAAAAGACTTCTTTTGACTACTCTGAATATAAAATTATGGATTGTTAACAGTTTACACCCTCTGTTTATATATTATCTAACGGTCACCACTGCATTAGTGCTTAAAACTTAACATATTTTGTAATAATTTCGTTGACACAATCAACAAAATAATTCAAAAAAAATAATTTCGTTGATACAATCTAAATACAATCTCCTAATTGAAAGTCCACTTATAAAGTTATAATCCTATTTTAAGGTCAAAATACTAATTGATTACTAGAATTTGTACTGAAACTGTCAATTTCATCATTAACATTTTACGGTACGTAAACATAAAACAAACAGCAAAATTAAAACATGTGCAACACATGTTTTCATTAAAAAATAATTATTCATCTTTATTCATAGGGGTCGAAACAACAAAAAAGGTCTAAAAATCACAAAACATACTGAGCCCAACTGTATTCCACAATTGAAGCCATTCATAAATGAGAAGGAAAGAGACATCGTTATTGAAGCCTAGAAGTGCTAGAAGGAGAAGGAAAATTGCATTCCGCGGCTACAACGTCGCTATGCGCTCGCGCAGGCAGTACTAGTGTTGCTACGTATTTGTATAATATGAGAATTGTAGTACTTTTTTATTTCTTTTAGCATTTTAAAACAGCGAAAAACATCATTACACGTTTAAACTTTGATGGCATTGACTTTTATTTTGTTAGTAATGCAAAAAAACCTTATCAAAATAATTTGAATTCTATTACGCTTTTTACATTTGCATTAGCTTGTGATATTATATTATTTACATAAAACAATATAAAAATCTTTAACACACTTACCTAGATAAGAAAGCGAATAAAATTAGATTCATTTTCATAATATATAATAATATAGTACGCAGGAATTAATTAAAGTTTATTGTAAGTTTTATATAGACGCTGGCAACACTAGCATCTTGTTCGCCTCTCACCGGAATCCGGCCATCACTCGAGCGCTGACGTTCAAACGTGGAACGCGTTTTGCCGCCGTTTTGTAAATATCTCGTGACACAAAATAAACGAAAGAAAAACATCGGTGACATCATAATATTAACCGACCGAACCGAAACCGCGAGTGTTGTGTTTGTGGTGTGAAGTGACCAACCGAGTTTGCTTTCACTGGACTGAAAGTTATAATATTCGGAGAGCTTCGAAAGGATTTGAAATGCGAACGGCGAAAAGGTAACTGTCACCGAATTGCCTAAAATTCCCATGACCATAACTTTTTTTTTAATACATAAGCAATGATTGCTTATGTATTAAAAAAAGTACTTATACAAAAATGTTGTCATGTTATATGGGGAAAAGTATTTCGTGTATAAAAATTAAAAGTAAATATTGTTTGTAGGTTAGGTTTAAGGTAAATAATTATTTTTATGTTACAATAAAAATACAGGTTTACTACAAAACAACATTTTCATAAAATAAAAGCAAAATTAAACACACAAATAACAAAGTTGCGAAACTTTCTAATTTTGCACTAATTTCGGGAAAATTTCGTTTTCCAATTTTTTCTCTTTTAAATACTTATTAATATTTCGTCGCTTATATTATTTATTTAATAATATTACACAAAGAGGCTAAATTACTTTCTAACGGGTAAAGAATATTTTTTAAATTAAAATAAGAATAGGTCAAAGTTTAACAGGAGATAGGTAGGGAAAACAGGTCACCGCTTTTTACTGGCTAAAGATACTAGACTGAGCTAAATTTCTCTCATACTTAGGTTCATAAATAAATGTGCTAGTTTTCACTTCTGTTATGTCTCTACCTCATTTCATAGATCATGATAATAATGAATCTTATGAACTAAAAGGTTTAAATGGGTGATTTTTTATTGAATGAAACAGAATCATATCAGTGAAAAGGGCTAAAGAATTATAGATATAGAGAATTAATTACAATAGATAGAGAATAAGTGTTTCAAACTCTACAATTTATCGAAAAAACAAAGCAGCGCTCTAAATTAAACCTACGAATAATAGCCACATAATATTTTGTGGAAATTGAGTTAAACGTATCAAAAAGCAATGTAATTAAACCATTCAGACTCTGCCCGTGCCGCTACAAGTTAAAGTATTCTTTCAGAAAAAATATTTTCTGAGTAAATCCAGACATCAAACAACTACCACCACTACAATTCACACAGACATCCTATACCATACTTTCACACAATATAATAATAATAATATCTATGGACGCTTCACACCACGTCAGTCTGGCCCCGTGCTAAGTACCTGAAGGACTTCTATTACGGGCAAAGACTTCTATTTATTTAAATAGAAGTTTTTGATTACGGGTACCAGACAACGGAAATACATATATAAATAATGATTTCAACAAGGTGAATTTCCTATGAAAACACATTGTTTTAAGATAAAAAATATGTCTCTGTTATCTTGTATCTTATCTATTTGCTCTCACGATGTCCTGTTATCTGTTACATTTCACAACTATCAATATTATCTGACACGTTCGTCGACAGGTTATTCCAAAATAGAATAGTCGGATTACTAAATATATAAATGCAAGAGCGTGTCTTTCTTTCTGTCTGTATTTAAGTTTGTATGTCTGTCTGTCTCACATTATTATGCTTCAGAAAGCCTTACAATTTGGTATGGAGATACTTATTGAGTACCGGAAAATGTAATAGATTATGTCTAGTGCCATAAACAATTTCAATTAACTTTTTCTCTTTACTATATTAATAATTATTATAATACGAAAACATAACTTTTAAGCAAAAATTCATAAAACATAATATTTTTGGAAAAGGTTATTTGTTTAGACCGAAAAGGCAACTACTAGACGGAATTGATGAATATGTTCCATACATAGAAAAGAAAAAACTACATTCTACCGCTGATAAATAAAACAATTTTAAAGCGAACAATTTCGCTGTAAACATATTTATAAATAAGAAAGAACCGTAACTGAAAAGAACAGTAAATACTAAATATTCATATAACCCACAACCATACACTTTCAGTTTCCAATGTATGAATTATGTATGTATGTATGAAATCACCACTGACTCACGAGATCATTATGATCGCTACTAGCACGTTTTTTGCAGTATTTATACGTGTGACCATCGGATCATGTAAGAGTTATACTATGGTATAGTACAATACAAAGAGCAAAACAACGGAAAATCTGTGTTTGTCATCAGAATCATGAGTGCACATACAATTTTGATGTATGCACTAGTATTTTACTTCAAACTTAAGGGCTAGGGCTTATCGTCTGGTATTGAAGTCAAACACAACTTTATAGTTAAGGCAAGCTACGATTTTCAAGGAACCTAAAGTCTGTACTCTAATAGGCTTGCTGCTTGTCGCTGTATTTGTTTTGTAGAATAGAAATACATAACAGCATGTAAAGAACCTCTTGAATAACTCTTAAATAAAGTTGCATTGAATAAAGTTTGAGTATTCGATGCTAGATTTCTAATTGCTCCTCTACATGATGGGCCAGCGCTGGCCCATCAAATGGCGCATGCGATGGATATACAATGATTGCATTGTATATCCATCGCATGATGGCCGCGTTTAGTTGTGATCGAAAAATGACGCCGCCATCCCACGACCATCGCTGGCACCCGCCATCAGCCATCCTACAGCACTACGTCCTCCCCACGCTGGGCCATCGTGATGGCCCACTACGCTGGGTCATCTTGTAGAGACACTATAGGGCGAGGCCGCCAATTTCTGCTGATTTTGCAATTATTTTTCTCCGCCCTTTGTATTTTAAAAAGTATTGTGTTTATCTTATGCTCGAAAACTGATTCTAACGAAGAAAACAAAGTACTCAAGCATGCATTACAATTATTTGAGTTCCAATAATAGTCTAAAAATATATTTACAATTAAACATAAAAAAAGGTAAGAAAATAGCTTAAAATAAACAATCCGCCGTGGAAGAGGTGCACTTTAACTGTCGCTGTAGCAGTAAGTATGACAGATTTGAAGATAAATCTGATATGTTATGAATACTTATATAAATGGCTATTACCTCATCTAATTCTTATAGTATTTTAAGATAACTTTCTTTATAAACTTTTTAAAATCAAATGAATCGTTAGAAACATCAATTCTACCCCACATTTTAAACGTCATCAATAATATCGATTTATTGTTATCGTTGGGTGTTAGGGAAGGTAAAATCGGGAGGTGGCAACGCTGAGTTTTTACGTATTCTATGGAAAATCTCGTAATATCCGCCATTTCTCGACAGTTCACATTTGAACCTCAGTTGGGCTGTGTACACAGTTTTTTCAAAGGAAGTTTTTGTGTGACACAAATGTAAGTATTACTGTTTCACATAAAACTATCAATGCATCATGTGAGTAGTCAAAAGGGCCATGTTTGGGGCTATAATAAAAACCACATTGTGTATTAATTTTACAGAGATAAGTTTGAATTTCTCAACGCTATATGATAGCCTCTACGCCAGTGGTTCCCAACCTTTTAAGAGCTGTTACCCCTACGGCCTGTTAGAGAAACTGATTTTAACCGACAGTTAAAAACAACTTTACAAATTTGTATTGGTACATTCGCAAGTTTTTTAATATAATTAGGTTCAGACTTCAGTTACACTTAACGCGCATCTCATATCATGCTCCACGTTCAGACGGTTTCTTGCCTTTTTATAAAATAATATGTTACCAGAGTTGAGAGGCTGCTCTCGCATTTACAAGTGGTAACGGTACCAACATTTTCAGATCTCTGTCGGCAATGATAGGGTATTCTGTAGCTGTTTTTCTCCAAAATGTACAGAGTTTATAATTTTTTTCTGCCAATTCATCTATTTTAGGTACCACCTCTGTTACTCCTTTAGAATAGCTATTTTACCCCCGCGGGGGTAATTACCCCCAGGTTGGGAACCGTTGCTCTACGCTATCATTTTGGTGCTCCAACGTCATATTTCTCAACGGTATGATAGCGTAGAGGAATCAATTCCCTACAATTTTGGTGCTCCAACGTCACAAGCAGCGTAGATATTCGCCAATTTTCTTTCTCTCGCAAAATTTTTCTGCGTCATATCAGCAAAAATTGGCGGCCTCACCCTATAAGGTTTTTGGCTAACGTCAAAACGTCAACCAAACAACAACAATGTTGAAAAAATAAACTCCTGTTTAATAATAAAAGTTTAATAAATGTGTTTAATGATCTAAGCTTAAGGTCATTGAACCACTTATAAGGGAAGACACTCCTATCCTTTCCGTCAATGAAGCAATTATTGTTAATTAAAATGGCTGCATTATATTGCTTAAGTGTTAAACGATAAATAACTTAATCATGCAATATATAAACACGAACATATTTTGATACAATTTATTTATAATAAAAATCGGTCAAGTGCGAGTCGGGCTCGCTCACGAAGGGTTCCGTACCGTTACAGAGAGAAATCAGAAAGTATGCAAAAAATTGTATTTTTTGTATGGGAGCCCCCCTTAAATATTTATTTTATTTAAATTTTATTACTAATAATTAAATTACAAATATAATTAAGAATTTTGTGAAAATTTTAAGTGTTCTGTTGCTATTATTGATTACGAGCAAAAAAAGACAAAAAATCACGTTTCTTGTATGAGCAAAAAAAGACAAAAAAATCACGTTTGTTGTTGTTATAGCGGCACCGGAAATACACAATCTGTGAAAATTTCAGAACTCTAGCTATAGCGGTTCTTGAGATACAGCCTGGAGACAGACAGACATCGAAGTCTCATGAATAGGGTCCCGTTTTTACCCTTTGGGTACGGAATCCTAAAAACCAGACTAAGGCCTCCTGTAAGGAAAAGTATATTAGGAAACATCTATTTTCAGTTACATTGAAACGATTTTATAGCCTCTGTCATTGTCAAATTTATATTTTTTATTGTAAGTTATAACAATTATAAGAGTATAGTATAGTTTTTTCCCTTTATTTTGTGGTGAAGTCACTCATTGGCCCTTGCAGAATACTGTGCAGCGAGCTAGCTAAGCTAGCTTGCTGCGTACAGCTGAGCTTGAGCCAATTTTGACATCACACAATATTATGTACGGTATTGTTTGTTTTACATGTGTTGTGTGGTGACAAAATAAAAATTTTCTTATTCTTATAATATGAGACACTCTATTACCATGTCTTTACAACAAAAGTTTTATCAAAATCGGTTCAGATGTGTCCCTCAAACTTCAACCTCAAACCAAAAATGCATTCTTATTTCTTACTAATTGCAGAAATTGGTCCCAATTATTAAACCCCATGCTGGGAAGTGACCCAGGCATATTATACAGCAGAAAGTGGCATACGTATGATGTAGATAACATAACGAGCTTAATAAATTACTTGTGAGAACGCCACTGATAAACGCTCTCTTATGCGTAGATGTTTAATACTAGATACTGCATTTACTTGTAGATATTGCGAGTTTTTGTTTTGAATGTAGAGTTTTAAGGTCCTTAATTACCCGAAAACGCAAATTATAAGTATATCCTAAGAGCAATGAAAAGCAATATAATGAAAATCTATATTTAAATAAAAATCCTGTTCAATTTTGTTAGTCTCGCTATAACTCGAGAACGGCTGAAGGCTGAACCGATTTGGCTAATTTTAGTCTTGAAACATTTGTGGAAATTCGTCCCTAGTTTATATTAGGACGGAAGTAACACGAAGTTTACCGGGACATTTAGTTTAATAACGCAAATATTATAATTACATATTTCTATCAACTTTTTTGACCAATGATACCCTAGTAATCAGTATAAGGGTTATGGAATAACAAAACGTACAATATGTCTATGACTGCCAAAAGTGTTACTCTTATAAAATCGCGACTAAACATTGCCTTCATCAAAATAAATAGTAAATTCAGCGATGGAATGCAGCGCAAAACCGTCTGCTCTATAATTTTCGTCTACACCACTGTCAAATTAGCGATAACAAAGTAGTACACGCGATGATGAATTAATAGAAATCGGTCGTGTATGTTATAAATCTAATGTTAAAACCTAAATAAAGTAGAAATACGTACTAAAAAACTTGTGTGATATTAAAATAAAGGAAGAGATTTACTATATTTTTGTTTATTCTATAGAAATAATTACCATCGAAATTAAGACTACATTTTTCCAAGTAAATAATAAATCCATACTGATATTATTATGATTTATGAATATTGTATGTGATGTCTGCCTCTCTGTTACCTCTTCACGCCTAAACTTATGAACCGATTTCGTTGTTATTTGGTATGAATGGTATGGAGATACTTTGAGTCTGGAGAAACAACATAGGATACTTTTATCCCGTAAAAATGTACGGTTCCTGCGCCATATACGAGCTTAGTCGCACAGTAGCGGCCGTCATCTAGTAAATGAATAAAAATATATTGTAAGTCTTCGATCACAAATATAGATATTAGTGATCGAAGTGTAAAGTACATAATAAAATTAGTACATCTACATTAAGACATCAAAGCTACCACTTGTTTTTTTTTTAATAGTGAGAACTGTAACATGTGGCTCGTCAGTGTTGATGAATCGTCTCTCTCAAGTCTCAACTCACTCAATACTTCCTGACTTTATTCATAGAACACGTTGCTACTTCGTTTACCGGAAACCGTACATTTGAGTGTGACAAACATCCTACATGTTTTTTCTTGAGACTCAAAGTATCGTCACCTAATTTAAAAATTAGGTTCTAGATGGCCCGGTGAACTTCTTAAATTACATTCTGCCCAGGAAAAGTTACCTTCAGACCTCCAAAAAAATTTCAAGACTAAAATCAGTCAAATCGGTTCAGCTGTTCTCGAGTTTTAGCGAGACCTACAAAATTTGAAATTTATTTTTATTTATACAGGTTGTAACAAAACTAAGTGATAATCTCTACAAGGAACACGTACACACCCTAAACTCTAAAGTATTATCACTTATAGTGATCAATATTAATATAAAATATAGTGTAACAATACTAAGTGTAGTATTGTTACACCCTGTATAGAAGACTGCTATATTAAATTTTATAATAGAGCAATGTTTATAATGTCGTCTCACTTCTATAGGTACACATTTTTCTAATAAAAACTTTAAGTTTTTGCACCTTGTTTAATAAATAAACAAAACATGGAAGTAACACTAAAGTATTAAAGTTTTCACTTTTCTCCTTCTTCCATGATTAATTCGTAAAGCAGAGAAGTAGTTTTATGAATGATTCTATTTATAGGGGAGTGAGTGACCGGAGAGTAAATATAGTTCAGTTTATTGTCTTCCGCCCTTCGGTTTGAGTATTGGTTTATGTTTCGAAGAATATTAACTTCTCCGTTCTCCAGAACTGTTCAGTTTAATCATAAAGTTATTATGATCGTCGTAAACGGTAATAAGTTTAATTAAAAAGCTTAAAGCTTAGCTTTTTAGTTTAAAGCTTAGCTATTGCATAGCATTTTTTATAAACTTATGCAATTATAATTCGCATACGTCTAGTCGCATGTACACAAACACCTTAAGTCTAACAACGCCGCGCCGGTCGTAGTGGGGGGTGTTAGGTTTTTTCGTTACGGAATTACGGCAACATTACTAATCTATTGACACCTAGCATTTGTTGAAATCGGACCAGTAGTTTAGCAGTTACGAGGGTACATAGAGTGCGAAAATCAATACCCTTCTTTTTCCCGCAGTCGGGTAAAAATTACGAAGCTCTAGTATGGGTTCAATTCATTTTGATCTGAATCTAAGGCTATAATAAGGCTATAATATAATGCTATGCTATCAATTTAAATGTCACGTAAGGACCATCGAGGAAATAAATTCCTTGACTGTTGACAGACCACTGACCAACGTCATTTGGTCGGATCATGTCAATTCAATGTTGTGATCTGTCGGCTGGGTTTGACGTAACGCGACCAAACTGCGTAGGTCCCCCATCTGCCTATAGGAATCAACTTCTCTGACATCTACTATGTAACAACATAGAATTAGTAGAGTTATTTTTTTTAAAGCAAATCAAATAAAAACGGATTATTTCCATTCAATTTACACATTAATATAGAATTATCAATGTGTCTGTATGTACATATCCATACTAATCATGAATAAACATGTGCACTTGACAAACAATTATAGTTCAGAGTTTAATTGCCTCGGAGTTATAGGAAAATGATCCTTATGACGTCCGCATAAAGGTCATGTCAGATGAATGGAGTATCTGGGTCGTAGATTAGTTTGAACCAATATTTACAACTGCCGATAGCTGCCATTAATAAATTCTATACTTCGATTTAAAATTAAAATGGATCGCAATTATTGGCTTGGCTTTTTGTTGGTTTAATTTATGTTTATAAAGGTTAATTAACACAAAAACAACTCATAATGAGTCCAACCTAAGCTCAAAAGCAAACTAGCCCTTAGTGTTATTAAAAATATTACCTACATTTAACTCTAGTCTCTAACTCTCTATCTCCAAAACCTACATTTTCTATAATAAAGTAACAGAACTACCCACACAATGGAAAGTAAGGGATAGAGAAGATTTTAATTCTAGAGAATAAAGCTGCGTTTTAACTAGGGGATATGTCGCGGAGACAAGTCGTCCGATATATACGTTGTTTGTCCCCGCAACACGTAGTTTGTCCCCTGCAAGGCTGCAACTTTGTCCCGCGACATAATATGACTTGTTCACACTAGTCTGTGGTGAACAGTATGTCGCCATCGACAAGTCCCGCAAGTCGCATCCCGTAAATGTCGCTGCGACGTCGGGCGACAAGTCGCGGGACACGTACATTTCATATCGCGCGACTAGGTCGCGAGACAAATGTCCCCTAGTGAAAACACGGCTTAAAATAATAATAATATCTATGGACGATTCACACCACGTCAGTCTAGCCCCGTGCTAAGTACCTAAAGGACTTGTGTTACAGGTACCAGACAACGGAAATATATTTAATACTTTTATACTATACATATATTTAAGATTTTTATTATATCATACACATATTTAATACACATCCAGACCCGGGAACATTGAAAACTTTTTGTACCGTCGGCGGGATTCGAACCCGCGACCCCCGGCTTGAGCTACCAACGCGCTCACTACTGAGCCACAGAGGTCGTCAGATGTATGTAAATATGTATTAGTCATACGGTAATGTGTCTTTCTATCTGTCTGTTAACTCTTCACGCCTAAACCTTTGAATCGTTTTTCACGAATTTTAATATGAAAATGCGGTGAGTCCTGAAAAAAATTATACAAATGCGCAAACGCAGGTACTACAGTATTTTTACAACTGCTTTGGCCTCACCACAATTGGATACTTTAACAACTGTTTTCGGTAAACAATGCGCATGCGCATTTAGTACAGTCAATGAACAATAACAGAGTCACGTAACACATTATCTACACCGTATACGTGCTGTTTCCGACGGGACGTAATCGTTATATGAATCAAACATACAGCGAAATTATTTCTAATGTCTTTGTCAATAGAAAAGATATCGATAGACGATATGCGATAAATAGGCAGATAGGTACACTATACTGTACTCGGCGAAACATGGCGGTAGCGGTCATCGACTCCCTGTCAAAAACTTGTCATTTTCTATATAAACCGCGATTGATAATGAAGTGTCAGATGTTGTCAATCGCGGCTTTGTTTATAGAAAATGACAAGTTTTTTTGACAGGGAGTCAATGACCTCTACCGCCAGGTTTTGCCGAGTACAGTATAGCAAAACTAATATTGCTATATCCATACTAATATTATAAATGCGAAAATGTGTCTGTCTGTATGTTGCCTCTTCACACTCAAACCGCTGAACTGATTTAGCTGAAATTTGGTTTGGAGATACTTTTTATCCCGGGAAAATGTACGCTTCCCGCGCGATAAATGAACTTTGACGGTCACCATCTAGATTCTAGATCTAGAAGAATGTAAATTATCTACTAAATTCTAATTTTAAATACTATAAGTAAAAAAAAATACAAAGTCATGTAGTATAGTGATGGTACGGTACCCATTTATTTCTGCAGCAAAAAAAGTTTAAGAACAGTTAACTAAATTAATTCGTCCCAAAAGAGTAGGTACAGTTTTTGTGTTACTAGGATAGGAGATGTGTGTCAGCTCTAAGAACACTGAACAAGCAATATTATAGCTTGGTTTTTCTCTTGAATCAAACGCTTAAGTATAAAAAACTATTAGGTGGTTAATGTTAAATGTTGAGCGCTCTGTAAATGATCTTTGTTTGACATACTTGTTTGATAAAATTCACGTTTTCATCGTATATTGTTTGACAAAAGCTCACTGTACACTTTCAAATTGTTTGACAAACACGTAGTTATGACATACAATTTGATCGTTTACAGGGCGCTTTACAAAAGAAATGCATATTTTTTAATTAATACATAATAAGAGAATTGAGCCAGCTTGAATTAAGAACAAGAAAAGACGCAGAATAGAGGCTTGGTACATTTATCATTAGTCAGTAGTTTTTAATGGTACGACAAAACCTTTGTTAAACCAGTAAGTAATTAGAGTTAACATAACCGTGAAGTATAAAGCTATAAAGTTAACTATAAAAGTTGCACGTAACTGTTACAGAGGTAATTTCATTTAACAATTGATGGGAATTGTGTAATGGTTCCGGAACGGCTCGAACTTATTAATATCTACAGCCTCCTTGGCCACGTTGCTTTACTGCGTTGTGTTGAGTTGTTTTAACGCAGCTCCGAAGTTTTACATACCTAAATGTTTCCCACAACTTCGTTACGCCTAACGCTGTTGTCTTACCGCTCATTTCTCCGGGATAAAAAGTATCATAATATGTCCTTCCCCGGCACAAAAAGTGTCTGCATACAAAATTTCAGCAAAATAGGTTAGATGATTAATATTCTATATGGATGCGACTTCTGTCGACGCGCTTTGCCTTTACCTTGTATTGTGTTAGCGTAGCCGCAACTACGACATACACATACAATGCGTTATTCAGAAGACGCAACGAACCGCAAAGAACCGAAGCATTGTGGCCTCACGCTTCCACCTTAGTTATAACCGTTACAAAATATATGTGTCACGAGAAATCTTGCGATTTTTCATATACCGACTAATGACATTATAAATACAATATAGGAAATAGAATTACTCTCGAACAATTGATCGCTCATGTAAGTTTTCATATTTTATTACATAGAGTCATGCGGGTCAAGTGTGCGCATTTAAACTTTGATGCTTTAAAAAACTCAAATATTATTAGTACAATGAAACAAAACTGTGTTCATTTGTAAGACTGTTTATTTGTCTCCAACTTAAACACAACAATAGTATTTTTCAATAGCTTATATTTTAAGAAACTTTAGAAAACAATAACCCTTCCATTTGCGCATTTTTACCCCAGTATCGATGTATGTGTACGCAGCACTTTGGGTAAGTGTACGCAACAACAAATTATATATATTTTAGAACATAAATAATATTCTTTTATAATTTTAATTTGTAACTACTTACTAAATCAAAATATGAGAACAATAATTTTCACTTCGAAATATTTAGTTACTTCGTCATACTGTGACTCATACATGTAAATTGTAATACAAAAAAAGTGCCGTGTGCGGAGCTGGTGCACTGTTTTTGCCACTAGACTCCACAAAGGCTTCATTCAATCCAATCTTCAGTCGGTGGTTCAGAATACTGATGGCCACATAAGGGAAAAGGCTTCTGCGCACACTTAACCCAAGGCATAGGAACAGGGTTATACGAATATCGTTAATTCCTGCATCATCAGAATATCCTAAACACTGGCAAATAACAAACTTGATATTATGTTGCACTCGATAGCAAAAAGCCTATTTAGAAAAAAAAATACATGACTACAAAAGATTACGCATCAAAATTTACAAAATATTGTAAATATTTGAGCAAAAATCTTCATTTATCTGTCAGTCCAAAACGGCGCGCGCGCAGCCGCTGGGACACGAGCGCTTCGCAGGGCATACTGTGGGTTATCGAAGAGGGGGGTTGTCGTTCCTCAGCGTCATATATTTTTCGAGATATTTACAATGCGCACACTTAAACTAGACTTGACCATAAACTAGATGACGCTCGCTCGTTGCACCAAAAGTTGGTTATCGCGTGGGAACCGTACATTTTTCCGAGGTATAAAGTATCCTATGTTCTTTCCCAGGATTGAAAGTATCTCCATACCAAATTTCAGCAAAATCGGTTCAGGGGTTTGGGCGTGAAGAGGTAACAAACAGACAGACAGACAGACACATTTTCGCATTTATAATATTAAAGATACATACAGACAAATAAGCGAACAGGAGCGAGTATAAAAACAGAGACTTCATAAAATACATGAAAAAGTAGCAAATATTCGAAAAAATATTGGTGGCAAAAACAGAGCCAATTTAAATCTAACCTACTTTAAAATAACATTTTGTGATGTTAGCTTTATTTTTCATGCTACATATTTCACTGTACAATGTATTTCATCTTCAAACCATGTAGCAATGAGGTTACACTATAATATTATGACACAAATGTAATTTATTTAATGAAATTGTCTATTCAGCATGTGGTCGTGAAATACGTTTACTAACCACTTGCAAAGTGCGATTTAGCAACGGCATATGAGCAAATGTGATGAGCAAACTTTTTAGTTTTTTTTATGAAATTCGCAAAAACTGTGATGTAATAATAAAACTGTTTTCTATGCGATAGTTTAATGGACAAAATAGGCTCTAAGTTTTAACTAAATAGGTAAGTAAAGATATTTGTTTCATTACAAGATGTTTCTTCGTAAGTATTCATTACAAGATGTTTCTTCGTATTCGCATTATAATATCGGGATAACTTTTAATTTTAATGTTTAAAATATAATTATTCTAGTTTTTCCCTAGCACTTAAAGTATCCTTTCAGATCAGTGCAGTGGTCCAAACGCTACATAACAGATATACAAACTTTCCCATTTATAACATATTTTAGAGTATGTAATATGTATAATTAATTTTGCTTATATGATGAGTTATATTATGATTGGTTCAAGAAAAAGTCTTTACGTTTCTGTCTGGAATAGGCATGGAATTGTCTTTAAAGAGATTCCTGGAAAAGGAAATTATCTTTATAACAAAACTATAATTCATGTTTATACATAATATTGCAGTCTACCAAACCGCAGGTGTATTATATATGAACCTGTGACATTTAGACGACCTTGATGTTCACAAGTTTATGCCTCAAGTCGTCTCTATTTGGAGTTATAGCGATATATCAAACTCCCACGGTAAAGTAGGTATTGGAGATAGAGATATAAAATTTTTTATTGTATCTAACATACTACATCAATAAAACTTTTTTCTTAGATCATTGCACCTTAAACCGACTTAAAATATGTAATTATTGATTTACATTTTACAACATTATAATTATAGGGGCTGACATGCCATGTATGGCAAAATCCCATTTATTTAATTAATAAAAATAATTAAAAAAACATAATAATATTATTCTCTTCGTGTACATTCCATTAAATACACAATTATAATTGTAGAGAAATTGAAACTTCATGAATAGAAACTGTATCTACTATATCATGCCATGATGTTGTACAAAACGGATGTTCATCAATTTCTGTAGTAGTTAGGAGATAACGAAAGAGGCTAATTTTTACCCCAAAAAGGCAGTGTTCTTTTGAAGAAACCTAGTCATTAAGTTGTAACGACTAGGTTTTGTCTAAAGCTAGATTATATTAAGCATTAAAACTAAGAAGCCATTACGGTTCTAAAAAAAAACGGTTGTCTGTAAAGTCGGTTTACTGACGATAGTTGAACGTGACAACGTCATAGCCTTAACCCCCCAGTTCCGGGAAAAATCTATGCAAAAAAGTTGGCAGGTCAATGTGCAAAAAAAATGGCGCCCGGCCTTCTTTGTAAAATTAATGTAATATGAAATATCCTTACATATAATCCATATTTTATGTTTGTGTGAACTACATTATAATATATGTTAAATTTTCTATCTATCAAGCCATCATAATAATATAGTATTTAGTCCGATGTGATATTAGTTTCTCAATTATTATAAACTTTCGAAACTATAATTAGTGACTTGTTCATAAGAAATAAACGAATACTTTATTCTTCATATTATATTAAGTCATACCTTGACACGTAGGAAATATAGCACAATTTTCAATAGCCGAAATAATACTAATAGCTCACAGATTGTTTATTTATTTTTCATTCAGAGTGTGGTCAATGTATCAAAGGTCATAACTAACCAAACTTCTTCATACAAAAGTATTCTCTAAGTCATCGAAATACGTAATATAATCGAAACAAAGAGCGCGGCCCAGCACCCTGAGAGGATAAATGGAACGCCTCATGAGAGCTGTCAGCGAGGCAACGCCGCATGAACCGTCATGTTTTTCGGGCACGCACCCCATATCGAATTATAAGACGTTATCACGTCAAAATAACAACCTTGGCATAATGATACGGTGCTTAACGACAATTAAATCATTTTAATGGTCTGTGCTTGTTTTGTACATATAATTTAAAAATTATTGTGTCTACTGTAGGTCACTTAGTCATCACGTTAAGAAAGTCTTCTAATTTGATGATTATGTTATGCGCACGCGCATGGTAAACAAACAACTTCTCAAACAATATATTGTGCCTATAGTGTCACCGTCGAGAGGGTCTATATACAGGGAGTAACAAAACTAAGTGATAATACTTTAGGGTGTGTATGTGTCCCTTATATATAGAGTTCTCTGTGAAAGTAGCAGCGCTAAAAGCGTAACTTTTTTTCTGCTTTGTATGGAAAAAATTATGACGCGGAGGCGCTTTCCCATACAAATCAGAAACAAATTTTTCTAGCTCAGCGCTGCTACTTTCACAGTGAACTCCATATTATAAGGAATTTAACACATACACATCCTAAAGTACTCGTATTATCACTAAGTTTTGTTACACCCTGTATAATATATATCTACGGTATATTTGTTTCGCATTTTAATTGTAGCAATAGGATTACTAACGAGTTCTTCTCTTGCACTGATTCTTGGCTACTTAACTCTTTCACTAGCTTGAAATTCTTAGTATTCCAAGACATATAATTATTGTATATTACGTAGTTTTCCTATATAACATCAGGATTAAACCTTTTGCTTTTAATTCGACAACACTCCTATTTTTTCCCATCTCTTTTCCTCAACCGCTTGCTATACATATATAAGCATCTCTTTCCGCGTAACTCTTCTTTCCCTCTTTTCTCCCAACCTCTCGCTAGCATTTCTACTCCATTTCATATTTTCCTCTCTATTCCAAATTCAAATCTAATTTCCATAATTCATTCTGGAATGTTATTGTACCCCGAATTCCTAACCGGAAATGTTGAACAATGTACATTGTCCACTTCCAATGACGTGAGTAGAATTGAACGCGTGTACATAACTATCGATTGTTTTCGGTTGTTATGGAAAGTGCGCCATTTTCTTTTCATTTGAAGCCATTGACATTGAATTCATATAATTTTTCATTGAAAAAAAGTTTTTCTGTCTATATAATATTAAATTGAATGTACTGTCACTTCTTGGTGGAAATTCATGTTCAATCAAATAATTTTACACTTTACTTGCACTTATTCCACTTTATTTTAAAGGATTTATTACAGAATTTTAATACACACGACCGGTTTCGAAAAAACATGACACCTGATGATGATTTTTTCGAAACCGGTCGTGTATTATTAAAATTCTGTAATAAATCTATTAAAATAAAGTGGAATAAGTGCAAGGAAGGTGCAAGGAAAGTGTACAGGTAGGTAATTATTTGATTTTCTGTATATTATTAAAAAAAATATCTTTTAAAGTAGTTCGTCAATCAAAGTCGGTTCACGGTGTTTTAATCGTATAAAGGTGCCAAACAGACTTAGTATTTCTAATAATAAATAATTTATTCATAATATTATATTCAAATACGTAATAATTAGGATCAAACGCATGATTTCTCACTAAGAAAAAGACTTCAACGCGAGCGAAGCCGTGACAAAAAAAAATGTATTTAAAACAATATATTTCATTTGTATCTTTAAACATTAAGTGAAGTTTACTAAAAACATATTATATACAATATCTATAAATTCCGGAAGTAATCTATCCGGAAATAATAAGTCGATGATGAAAGAATTATACTGTTTGAGATTTAATATGAATGACTTTTGAAAGTTTTCGACGCTACAAATTATTATCTTTATACATATTTTTAACAAATTGCAAAATGTCATTTTGTTAATTGGAATATGTGAAATAATGTGTGTATGTATAAAACTTTAACATCTTAACTTTAATAAATTATATGTTATTTATCAAGAAACAGATGACGTTCGTAGAATCTAAAAACACCAAGTTTAAAGTTTTTTGACCTCTTCTTCTTCAAAGCCTGTTTTGGTACCTACCTCATATTATGCTTTTTTTTTTTGTAAAATATTGTCAACACGAAAACATTTTAATGCATTGAACATTATAAATACTGGTGTTTTTTTTTTGTTAAATATTTTCAACACGTAAAGTATTTTGGTTCATTAACATAAATGTAAAATGACAAAGTAGATTTGTATGCAATATATTTCTTGGTCCCCTGGGTAACCTGGGTTGTAATGATGATCAAAGGAAGACCAAGATGTAGTCTTGATTTTGGTCTGAGTTTTAACTCTTAACCACTTTGTGATGATGAGTTTGCCAGGTGACCTATGAATCATATTATAAAAATATAGGAAGATATCCAAACCTATTCCTACCTATTCCAAAATCAAATGTTGAAGATGGATTTCAATTATTATTTACTTAGGTATTTATTTCTTTATTTTAGTTTTTAGTTTATTATTTTTTACTTTTTAGTTTGTTCAATATTTTAGTTCTTTACCACCACGTGTCCACTGTCCTTTATATTGTAGTATTCAGTGGTCATAATAATAATATAAATAACACAGCTGGTCAGCAGATGTGAGGGGATGGCAAACACCTAATTGAAGGTTGAGCTATTCATATTCGCAACGTTTGACCCTTAAAATAGAGCCCTTTATTTATAGACCTCTTAATCATAGACTATAGCACTGTATAACACAGACTGTCTGTTATATTGGTCATATCAATAATTGTATAGATTATAGGCAATCTGAAATCTAAGGCTACAGGATTACACGTATTACAGGAAATCTAATTTTAAAAATCATTTACTAGGGCTAAGATGCCTACAAAAAGGCAATAGAGCCAAGCCACTGTTTTTAGTAATGTTTGTTGTGTTTAAAAAATATGTATTCTATTAATAAATAATTATGCTTAGACGGCAATAATAAAAAATCATAATAATATATGTTTTTTTTTTTATAATACATACCTACCTCAAACAGATTTTCAAACTACATACATATATATGTGACATTGTCTAGTATGTAACATAAGGTAATATCTATTGAAACAAAGAAATTGGAAAGCCATAACTTTATTTATGAATTTATAAGTTATTGTTATAGATTAACATTATTATCTGTGCATCCGTATTTTTATATCTTACGTACTATAATGTAACAATAGCTGCAGATATATTATGTTATTACTTACTATTATGGAAACTTTCACATAAGGCTTTAGAAAATTTCTATTGACTCTTGTTATAAGAATTTTTATGTGACTTTGTTTTTTTTGTCGTCTTAAAATTTTTATTACCCATAGGCCACTGGCCAGTCGTTAGTCTATCGCTGAAGCTAAAGTCTAAAACAATGTTTAATGTATGTTCTTAGTTTTTACCCCTTACCAATAATGGGTAAAGAAAAAAAATTAAATGTTTAAAAATAAAGAATTCGTAGGCCGTTGTTTAAATTTTTACGGTGTTAAGGTTTCAAATCTTTTAATGCTCGTGTAAACTTTATTGACACCTTGCACCCACTACTGTAACAATAAATCATGCTTATAATTTAAGGTGCAACTACAAGTGCATTACATAATATTATTATGCGTAATGATTCATAATGATAAATGACTAACACCGACAAAAGTCATCTGCGTAGGTCGCGACGCGCCTTAAAACTTGAGGCGATTTAGAATTAGATGTATAAGGCAATATTGTATGGTTTTATGTTAACAGGTTACTGCTTTATGAACCTAATTTTAATGATAAGTTGTTTGACCTGGGTATTTTGCAAGTTGATTTTTCTAGTTTTGACAGAAAATTTGGAAATCATATTGTATGTGATTGAAATATAGCATCGCAAGTAGCTACCATAATTAATACGCCACTAGCGACGTTTTCGTCAAAATGTGAAACTGTATTTTATCTATTATCTGTACTTTAACTTATTTTAGTCTCTTTAAACTTAAACCGCTTTTTTGCATTTCCATGTCCACTGGTTAAGGGTAAAATAGGAATTTAGATACTTTAAGCCGGCAAAAGGTGTACGGTTCCGAAACGATATATGAAATACGAATATCAGTTAACGTTTCTTTCTAGTTGAATCCTTCTCTTTGTAGTTGAGTAACAAGTTTAACCAACGCGGAAAGTTGTAGGATATTTATAGCGAGAAAACTCCATGTCCACACCTTGTTTACTGAGAAGGAAAAGTACATAGTCAACGGGAAAGTATGTGAAAAGCGACCTTATCCAGTATTTTTATGAGATACATGGGCGGAGCGGGTTATGTACGGGTGCATGAGCGGAGCTATTTTTGGTGGAGGTGAGTGCATAGCGGAGCGATTTAAAACGTTAGAATTAGCGGATAGCGATCGCGAGAAGCGGAATTTATTACAGGAATTTATGATCAATGTAGGTCAAACAAACAAAACCTGGCGCAACTTGGCGACATAATATTATGAAGGTACATAATGAAAATTTGATATCGGGTAGTCTCGATACCTTAGAAACAAGTGAAAAGTGCCTAGAAAATTATCTTAAACAATATTATTTTAGGAGTCTTAACATAATCTATACATATAATAAATCTGTAGAAATGTCAATTCTGTACATTAAAGATATTCAAAAAATAATAAGCGGAGGGTGTCACAATATCGCTATAGAAGCCGAAAAGTTAGTTAGTTTTTTTGTCTGTCTGTCTGTCTGTCTGTCTGTCTGTCTGTCTGTCTGTATGTTTGTTCCAGCATCACACGAAAACTACTGATCCGATTTGAATGCGGTTTTCGCAGATATATTTGTCTTCTTCCAACTTAACATCTGGTGTATAAAAAACATTCTCCCCACCCCTCTAAAGGGACGAAAGAGGGGGTCAGATTTTGTATAAGACTTTTGCTTTAACACGAAAACTACTGATCCGATTTGCATACGGTTTTCGCAGATATATTTGCCTCCTTCCAACTCAACATCTGGTGTATAAAAATTACCCCCCCCCCCCCCCCCCCCCCACCCCTCTAAGGGGACCAAAGAGGGGGTCAGATTTTGTATCAAACTTTTTTCTTTAATGGACTTACTTCATATTATTAACTGTTTTTCCAACTTAACATCTGGTGTATAAAATTTTTTCCCCCCACCCCTCTTAGGGGACAAAAGAGGGGGTAAGATTTTGTGTCAACTGATGAAGTAGAAATACTTTAAATGGCAAAACAACGTTTGCCGGGACAGCTAGTATACTAAATATAAATAACGAACAACATAAGCGATAATACTGTGATGCTATGAGTACCTCTATTGTTCTTATATGCTGACCTTTGAATTCGTGTTATTATAATTACACAAACCTTAAACACGCGTTTTTGAGTTTCCTGCTACAGCCCTTTTGTATGTCTGAGAAATAATAATATGTTATTATTTCCGCGTAATAATCCTTCCTAATACATGATATAATAAAATAAATGACTGTACATGTCTGTCTGTTTCACTACAAATTAGTTGAGTAATAAAAAGCGACTAAACCGCTGATCAGAATAGAGGTGCAGAGGTGAATAGATATCAGATTTACGATAACAGGATATGACAGGATTTTAATAGCCGCAAAATTATAGGTTCCCACGCAATATAATATAGATTTATGCGTGAAGATTGCGAATAACACTTACTGGTTATTAATGACAGCTCTTTTCTAAAAACTTATTAGAAAACAAAGCCAATACGAAACTTACGTGTTGTACGATCATCAATGATGTTCTATTTATAATCAAAATGTTTTATTATAAAATTGCTACCTTCTTACTTAAAATGTACTGCCATCTATAGACCCACGTTACATACAATCATTATAATTTATAATGTCATCAAAGACTTCAATTATCTTTTTATTGTCAAACAAAATCGCTTATCGCTTCTGCCTCAGACCGCGCACACATATGACGCGCCTTATTCGTCTTGAAGCTTTCTCGCTACTCGCTAAGTTTTTATATACGATTCCCAACAGGTTCTATATATTTAACGAGGCGAAAGTAACCTGAATTGCTGTCCTATGTACAATAATATCTTAATTATATGGAATAGTCGAGCGTGCTAGATAACGTATGTGTAGGCGACGATGGTATGTAAAAATGTACCCATTAAATGCTAATCTATGTCTCTAAACACACTAGGCCGAAAAAAAGCATGTTCGGCATGATTACGCCTGCAATGTATTTCAAATTACTGATGACACACCATGCCGAAATTACGTCGCGATATTGTATGCGTAGCGCATTGCTGGCGCAATCATGCCGAACTTCGGCCGCGTATTTTCGGCCTAGTGTGTTTAGACACCTAAATTTTAGTAAACAAAAGAAATGTATCATTTTTCACACTAGTGAAAAATTATATTCTATTAACTAAATATAAAAAATAAAATTCAATTAACTATAAACATACTTAATTAAAAGAGGAGACGATAAAGATTTTAATGATAATATTTGATCAAGAGTCCTATGTTTTTCACTGTGTTCTACTATGTACATCTACAATAGGTATAGTTATTTTGCTGTAATTGGCACAGGCCAATTTTATTATTAGACTGCTAGTCTCAGTAGTAGTAAACAAACATTTCCTCCTTAAAATTAGTATTAATAGCTACTTAAAGTAGTATTGCCTTATACGGATTAGTACATTAGTAATCCTTGTAAAGAGAAAAACAGTATTAGTCATTGTCGCCATGGCGATTACTGATTCATAATATTAAGTGGATTGCTCACTATCGATTACTAGTCGTTTGTAACTGGACTTTAACTTATGGTTTAACTTAGTTTAACAATTAGTAATGGTTTTCAGTACAATCATAATATTTCGAAAAATGCTTTTATAAATATTGTTTATAATATTATGGTTATATTCATTTCAGAGATTCGCATTTCTATTGCATAGTAGCTCTATCTTTTAAAAGTATTTCTTATTAGATAATATTTAAGTATCGTACTTTAATATACAGTAAAACCCGTTTAAGACGATTTCACAGGGACTCAACCAAAAACGCGTCTTATGCGGGAAAGCGTATTATGCGGGATATAGGGAAATAAAAAACGAACCTACTGTACTGTACTAACGAACATACGTGTATAATTATTAATATTTATTAAGTATGTTTTTTCGGATGTAGGTGTTCCTATCAATGAAGATAATTATGCGTCTACATTAAATCTGGAAGTGATCATCTAGAACTTTTAACCAATCGAGGAGACGAATGCCGGTCATCCAAGCTCGAGATTGTGCATCATAATATGTTACAGGAAGCGATTTTACGTTTTTGAAACAACGTTAATTTTTCGCCTTACCAATCACCAAAACGTAACTTTTCTGAAATCAGAATTGGCACAGGCCAGGACAGTCAGTCTCTCTTTATATTTTGCTTTGCCACCATGACAAGTCTCTCCCTTGAAAACATAGGATTTTTCTGGCATCAATTAAAAAAATAAACCGGTCAAAATATCTTGTGGTTCGTAATTTTGCAACAATTTGGGAAGTGTTGCCACTTGCGGCTTGCCATCCACGTAAACTGTCAACATCTCGATTTGACGGTACACAATGCCTTGGCGATGAGGTAAGAGGTAATATACATGTGTTGGCCGATTGGTTGGCCGTTAGGGCGTATTAAACGGGATGACGATCGTATTAAGCGTTAAAGAATGTATGAAAACATGTCTCAAGTTGCAGGGACTCATGCAAAATGGCGTATTATGCGGGAAATCGTATTAAGCGTGATCGTCTTAAACGGGTTCTACTGTACTATTTTTCTTAGTACATATTACTACTAAACACATCGGTGATAGGTTTCATTGCCCAGGCCAGCGACACAGGAGTACTGTTATAGTGCCTACGTGTGTGTACAGTACACATAAGCAAGCGAATGTCCAAAAATAGAAACTATAATGCAGAAATTGAACCCACGACCTAAGTCAAAAACATCAGGCTCTAAACTGGCCCACGGTCCACGGAGGCGTTATATTCGAACAAATGTAGTTATAATAACTTTATTATTCAAATATAATTTCTATAGCTTCATGCCCATTTGTGTTATTAATTAATTCAGATATATGCTCAACGATGATGTAATGTACTAAATGCCGAAAATGGAATCTTGATATTATAATACCGGGCTATGACCTCACGTATAAATATAGAGACATAAAAATGATATAAATCAGCTTATTTTTAGGGTTCCGCACCCAAAGGGTGAAAACAGTTAGGATCCTTTTAATAAGTGGGTCCCTAGACGATCAATTTTATTGTACATAATCATTGAACATTATTATTCAACAATTTATTTGACAATAAGATTTTAAGGCGGGCGCGTTCAATATCAACCCTAGACGGTCAATAATGCACAATACGTGATATTGCACAATAAAATTTATCGTTTAGGGGCCTGCTTAGACTTCGCTGCCTGTCCGTCTATCCGTCTGTCTGTTTCCACTCTCCAGGCTGTATCTCAAGAACCGCGATAGGATGCTGTTTACACAGATTGTGTATTTCTGATGCCGCTGCAACGGTTACCATAATTTTCTAAGTTAGATTCTTTAAGTTTGCGTAGTCTTACTTATTGAAAGATTTTGTTTCTATAGTTCTTTAAGAAAACATTAACATTCTTAACAATTATACATTCTATTGTACCATCTATTGACTTTACCGATGATAATGACAGTGTAATCAATACATCCTTTACATCTATGTACACACTACACAATACACATGTTCTTGACCGTATTACTAACAGCTGAAAATCATTGGCACACTTGTATACATAGTATATATGTACTATGCTTCCGACGGCTCCGTGGTCTAGTGGTATAGAGCGCGGCTCTTGACTCGGAGGTCGTGGGTTCGGTTCCCGCGTTGGAAACATGATATTTCCAAGTTTGGTTAGGACAATGCAGGCTGATCAACTGATTGTCTGACAAGTAAGATAATCCATGCGTCGGATGGGCATGTAAAAAGTCGGTCCTGCGCCTGATCTCTCCCCCGCCGGTCGTGTCGGTCTGCCGTCCCACTGGGTCACGAGACTAAAGGAATAGAGAGTGCTCTTGTGTACTGCGCACACACTTGGGCACTATAAAATTACTCCTGCGTAACTGGCCTGGTTTCAATGAAACCGGCTACCGTCACCGAAACTGTACATAATGTACACAAATAGTTCGCTTGCACTCCAAGAGTGCCGGCAGAAGTCATAACGAACGGCGGTAGAAAGAGAGTCAGGATATTACTTCCTCTACGAATTTACTTACGAACTTTCAATCAGGTTATCAATCGTGTCCAACTTCTGACGCGAGTTGAACATTTTTACTCATTCCAAAAAGTGTACAAAGCTGCTAAAGAAATTTTTGAGGTCATCTTAGGTAAAGCATACCTAAGTGTGTACAAATGTTTATTACTTATTAGGCAGTGGACACATGAGTGCCTCATGTACATAATATTATGATAGGAATCAATAAGTGATAATTAATTTGACGGAGCCTGTTTTGTTTCTCTGTACGAAAGTGTATAAAAATACGACGTGTGGCCCTAGAGGACTGTCATGGTAAAGCTATTTCACAGCATTTTTTATTAAGTTATGCAACTATAATTCGCATATTATGTCTAGTCGCACGCAAACAAACACGGCGCCGAAGTACATAATATATTATGTATATTAGTCGTACCAAGCCGAAGTCTGCCTCACCGCATTGCCGGTCGGAGTGGGGCGTGTTAGGTACTTATTTTTCGTTACGGAATTTCTTGATTCGGTCGACGCGCTAAAAGCCTGCAAGAAAACCTATGCAATAGCTTAAATATGTAAGTTTCTAGAATATAACTAAAGATAACATCTTCATTAAGTTTAATTTTATAACTCACTCACACAACCTTCACTTTCGGCAAAAACCTTGGAAGTTTACTTACAAGTTACAACTCTTTTACATAATCGTTTTATAATAATAAATATTGTTGACAAATACTTAAGCGTTTATAATTTCACTGCTTTCGACTTATGTAACGTATTAAATAATCATAATAAGATTAATTGCATAATTTATTTAAAAGGGGCGTTGGCCGGAAAGACTTGTAATTTGAGCTCAAGCTTAGAATTCTTTAGGTTTCCTTTTTTTCTTCAATTTTGCAGTCAATATTCAAAGTAGATATTTCTATTTTCTTTTAAAGAGAGATAGATTTCAGATAAGTTAGTTTTCTCCAATTATCTGGGGGCACGGTGGTGTCCCCGCCAAGACGAGCCAAGCGATCTTGTTTAAAAATTAGAACTAAGTAATATTAAAAAAATAAGATTGGCATTTAAAAAATTGGCCAAGTGCGAGTCGGACTCGCGCACCAACAAGTTACAACTCACAATATTAGATATTATATTAGGCTGTCTAAAATGTGTTCTGCAGCCGAACTGTGCAGTTTAATCGTACTTGTCTGCTGTAGTCAATAAGCGGCTTAAATTGTCAACAAGTCACCGTGTTGAGTCAGTCGAAAGTTTCTCTTATGTAACTTACAAAATAGTGATGACAGGATAATTTTCACCTTGTATGTTCTTGTATGCATTGTATGAAAGTTGTATTTATATTGTATGAGTTGTAACTTGTATCCCCTTATTGTATGAGTTGTAAGTAATGTATAAACGATTTATGGTGTTGTATGAATATTATATCTTAGAGAAAGTCTGCTGTAACGGTAGCGCGTTTTATGGGAATATAGCCTTTGCATAGCCTTATAGGCAAGGAGGCCAATGCTATTTACGAGTATAAGCTTATATTGAAATGCAATACTGTAATGGCTATGTCTGACCGCTCACCGCTAGGCTCTTAAACTATAAGAGTTCATACTCTAATAGGCTAACAGTTAGTTGAATGTTGATATAATCTTAGATATTAGCAGATAACACTTTGGGAAGCAGTAAGCACTTAGGCAATAAACCATTTAAAGCTGAAATAATTGATCATTTTTTTTATTATTTTATAGGGAATCCCCAAATGATGCATCTAAACATAAGATTATTGAAATTTTCACCATATTCAAAGAAGAATAACAGACGGACGGACAAACGGAATGTGTATCTCCGTACAATTTTTTTATAAAAATCAATAATTCAGCGGTTCAATCGTAAAGATTTCTTCATTACTCATTAGCTTTGTCCACAATGTGCCTTTTTCTGTTCGTCAAGAGCATGCGTTATAGCGCAGTCAACAGCGAACGTGAGACATGCCCGTGACGCATGCCCTCTGACCGTATCCACAACTTCAAAAATGACAATGTTGGCGTTGCGTTCGTTGACGCATTCAATTATTGAACGCGCCAAAATGAAAGTTGAATGAAAGAAGATGACGAAAATTGAAGACGAAAGCACATAGTGTGGATATAGCTATTAGGGCCGTACGGCGCCGTGTCGTGGGAATCCACGACGCGCGTCGTAAAAAACCACGACACGTCGCCGTACGGCGTCGTACGACGTCGCGTCGTAAAAACTCATCTTGAATTTCTACGTGAGTTTCTACGGCACGACGTCGTACGACGTCGTGCCGTGTTTTTGTGTCCCGGCCCGTCAGGCAGACACTTTTGCAATTATATTTGTATATTTATTACTCTATGATTTGTAGCAAAAGATGTTCCATCTATAAAAGCCGAAAAAAATAATGCAATGATAATGATATTGAGATAATTATTATACAGAGAGGGGTTAAATGAAATCAATATTAAAATCGTTATTCATAATGATCAATACTTTCACTATACTTATGTTAGATCATGTATGTCGGAGTTTTTGTGTTCGGTTAGCACGTATGTTAGTTGTTACGTATGCTAATATATGTGATAAATTGTGCAAATGTTACATAATATATTGATATATTCAAGAAAGTTTAAGTTTACGGATATTGTTATGTGCAATACGTAGAATTGCTAAATCAAGACTTTAGTTCTCAAAGCTACGCTCAAAGTTGTATATTTTTGGCTAGCATTAAGATTTAAAATTGTTGACATCTCCTCCTTCAATATGGTACAGAATACCATATATTTATGGGCATCCATATCTTAAGTGGAAGATCAAAAAATTGTGGAAAAGCTCTCTCATCTATAATGTACTAAATGTTACTCCCAAGTCCCAACTTTGTAGGCCCAAGAATAAATTAATCATGGACCGTACCGTTCTTTTTTTTCTGATTAGAGATGCCTGGAGAAGTAACAGACAGAGAGATAGACAATCCGTATTTAAATATTAGTATGGATAATGGCAGTGACGGATTAACCCTTAATCAAATTAAGCAAATAGCAATTGCCTAGGGCATCACGTCTCAGGGGGCATCAGAAAAGTAAAGGTTCAAAGACTGATTCTGGTTGACATACGGATAGGAGGACCCCATGGGCATGGATTGCTTCGGGCATCAAGTAGTCCTAATCCGTCACTGGATAATGGATATCGATACTTATTACATAGACGATCTTATAGGTCGTTAAGTCTAAAAAGAAATAAAGCTAACATTTGTTAACATTGTGGCTCCTTATCTAAGCCACTACTTTAAAGCTGTACTTGATGCATCTGAAGAATTAATCAAACAGGCCAATAACATATTTTACTATCACAATTTTTAGCTTTACTTGACGCAACTGAATGAAGCGACGAAGCCAATAACTATTTTAGCGCAGTCAAATTCCTCAACTTATGTAACGCCTGACGCCAATTAAACTGAACCGTAGAGTTTAACAATTGGTTTACATCACGACAGTTAAACCACAGTTAAACTGAGTTATTGAACTGTGAATTACTGTTATGAACTTGGGTTCAACTATTGTATATGTTCTTTACGTGACTACGTGTTTGCATGGACACTTTCTAAATTCTTAGCTTGAATGTCTAGTGCTAATTTATCTGTTATGCAAATCAAAATTAGAGATTTGCATTACATTTTACATTATAATATATTGTCCTCTAGCATAGATAATATGTTGCATTTCTCCTTATAAAATATAGTCCTGCATATTTAATGATTTGCAATGACTCTTCAAAATTAATTCAAAACTATTCTTCTTTTGCATCTATTAATATCAGGATCTATACAAAAATATCTCCATTGCAAATTTTAGAACTTTATTAGGATATTTATGCATAATTTATATGTTTGACTTATAAATTTTAAAAATAGTTTTTCTTCTCTTTCCAGAATGCTAGTTATGTGATCAACCGAAGATACACGAAGAGCAAGATGTCGCCGGTCTGCCACAGCTTCGTGCAGAACGCGTGGAAGAAGGACTTCTGCTCCAACTGCTTCAAAGCCAGAGAAGAGCACGTCAAGCAGGAGAAAACGGTGCCAGACGGCAAGTACATGTCGACGCCCTTCCAAAACCGAAGCACCTACTTCAAGAAATCCCCGCAAGGAATCCTCAAAGTCTGCCCCAAGAAGAGCGGCAAACGAAATGTTAGATTCCCTGAAGAAGTCTGTAGTGTGATCGGTTATGGAGGCGACGATTGGTCGGATGGAGAGGAATTCGAGGTGTCCGAAGACAATGACGATGACGACACCTTCCCCGACACAGAGGAAGAGAGAGAGCTTCATAAAATAACTAAATCTAACACAGACTTTAACACTGTCAAAGCTAATCTCCTCGGTGAAACGATACCGAAACCTTACACTTCATTACTGCTGGGTAGAGTACAGACAGATTCTGATGGAAAGAAGAAAACGCTTATGGTTTCGGTAACTCCTTTCGGTTCGGAAAACAAGGGGCCTTCTGTCAAGACGCACACGCGAAAACCCGCCGTTATCAACATTGGTGATCAGCCCTTAGAAGCAACGAACGGTTACAAAACCAACATTATACTTACTAACTACATAAAAGAATCGGAAACGCTTATAACCTCCGAAGGTGGAAAAGCGGATGGTATATTGTGTACAGAGAAGTCACTACTTGAAGAAATATCTGAAACATTGCAACAAAACAGAATGGGGGGTAACACAGATCTGAATCTAGTTAACGGTAACAAGAAACCGATAGTTGTTGAAGGCAAAGTAAAAGAAAGTATGCAAGATGATTTCGACAAAAAAGAAACAACTGAAACAAAGAAGAATGGTCTTGTGAGAAAATCACCTTTAATAAAAACCCAGGAGAGACCAAAAGTTAATCTTAGCAGATCTGAATTTAAATTCTGTAAAATCAATATCGAAAATACGAGTATCGATTCTGCAGTAGATACATTAAACTCGACCACAAACAATTCCTTTACCTCAGACGATGAAAGCTTCAGTGGACGAACTGATTCTGATAATGATGATAGTGGTCACTTCTCGGAAACTCATAAAAATGAAGAGACTGTAAAAATAAAAGTGTTCAATGAAACTGATAAAAATATAAAATTATCTCCTATCGGACAATCTAGAAAAGTAGATGGTCAATCTTTAAGCGGCTACTCCACATTCCAAAGTCCTATTATGGACTTACCTTCAGTCATACCTAAACAATCTGATGCCTTGTTCTCTGCCGATACCAGTAGAGAGTTAGCTGGAGAACCAGATGGCAGAGCTGATCCTGATGACGTTTCCGAGGCACCGGCATTACCAAGTAGTCCAGTACCACCGATGGATCCTAGGCCGTCATTCTTACATGGAATAATTACAGACATAATGCCTTCAAAACCCATCCCACCCGAAAAGCCAAAACTGCCAGCAAAACCGGTGATTAAAGCAAAGAAAGCGACGCAACAGGTAATGCACAAAACAACAAAAGAGGAAGAAATACATTATATGCATGAGCAGAAGAAGACCGAAATGCATGAAGTCCAATCTGAATCAATCTATTACGCAAAACCAGTACTGACAAAACAGGACAGTGACACTTCGTTGAGCAGTTTGTACAAACGAAAAGCCCCTACGCCACCTTTGTCACCAACCGAAGAGTATTCTAACAGCTTGTACCAAAGAAACCCAAACACCTTTGCTAAATCAGATTCACCGGTAGTCCGAGAAATGGAAAAGCGGGAGAGAGCGGGGATATCAACCATACCAAAGTCAAAATCCACAGACGATGACACCAGACAAGATGTTCCTGAACCGGCGCCCAGGCGAAACATATCTCTGTCCCACGACAATCTACTTTTGGACGAGAAAAGGAAGGGCAAACTAAAATTCTCCATCAAAAAGCTACTTCGCATAGGTTCATCAAAAGATTTAGATAAGAAGGAACTGAGTGTGGCCAACCTAACGAAAATGGCAGTCAAGGCCGAGGAAATCTACGACATAACACCCAAACCCAAACCGCGGCTTGTCATTATTCATCCATTGGACATAAACGGATCCAGCGTTGAGGTTGTGAAATCTAATAGCTGTGAGGTGTCACAGAGTACCCGGAGACTGAGTCACGATGACGTATCGATATACAGTGGAACGAGTTCCACTGAAGAACCCCAAACCCCCCGAGCAGTGAAACCTCCCCCACCCCCAAGACTGTCGAGTGAAGAGAATAAAACGCAACTCGTCCCAAAACCTGCGAGGCCACCCCCTCCAAAATCAGTCACCCTGCAGAAGAAACAGAAACAACAAGCGTGGACGGCGAACCCAAAGCAAGAAGACACCATTTATGCCAATCTGGGTGAGTAAATTAATAAGAAATATATTGTAGAGATAAAATTATCAATAAAGTGATAAGTAAAACATTAAAATCGTAGTCTCTAGAATAAAAACTACGTTGCAAATTAATATATCACAATAATAAATAACAAGTTTAGAAATTGTAACATAATATTTACATAACATAAATAACAAAATATTAACAGTAAAGATGAAGAAAAGTGAAATTTGGTCACAAAAGAAAATAATATAAAGTGGGTTACGTTGCGAAATAGTTACGGTACATCATACTAGTTATTTACGATTACGAACGTGCTTATTAAACGAAACCTTGCATTGAGGTCATATTTGAGGTTATTGCGACTAATATTTAAATAAAGCCGTAAAATTTCCTAAAGACTGTTTTAAAATTAATTTACACAACGCCAGGTATATAGGCTGCATGCGGCATTTAATTGTCTTCTATCTTCGAAGGCTACGGTAATTTAATTATTTTTAATTAATTGATAGCAGTAGCGAAGGTGATAAAGCGCGTATAGTTAGAATATTCTAAGTATGGTATTGTGCTTACGAAACTAACAGTACATTAGAATTGAATTTATAATATTCAAAGTAAATTCGATTTTAAATGAGTCATCATAAAAATAGAACACGTTTCTTAAACGAAATCGGTCGTGTTAGTCAGCTACGATTTCTCTATGATACATTTGTTTTTCCAGGAGAAATTCGGTCAGCGTTAGCCCCGAGAAAACCCGAAAGGACCGCCAGTATGAGGGAACGTGAGACACAGATGGAGCTCCTCAAGCGAAGAACACCTTTGGACGACGAAAAAGATGAGGACGAGCCCCAAGAGTTGGTCCAAGCGACGAATGACACAGTAATCAACAACTACGACGACGTTTACAACAATACAAAGTACGACGAAAACTGTGATTCTGCCAAAAACAGTGACAGCGACTATGAATACGTACACCACGCAAGATCCAGTTCCCCAGAATGCGATGCCGGGATCAAAGAAAGAGAGGACAAAGACAGGAAAGAGACAGCAGAATTCCCGAAGTATAACTTCCGGACGTCGCTACCGTACTGTGGAAGCGAGACGGAATCTGAAATCTATTCTCCATACAGCTTCTACAATTCAAGTGACAATATGAGTACAAACGAAGATTACCAGCAAGATATGAAGAATACGACCAACAAATTGAGAATAAGGAAAGGACGAAGCGTGGTTCACAGGAATTTGGAGGATAATTATGGGGCAGTCGTGATAGCGAACCACGAAGCGCTCGCACAGGTTTTAGAACAGGTATTGTATGAGTTATGACTTATGTGTAGATTATTGGTAGATAATGGTCCAAAAACTCGTTTTTCGATGTTCACATAATCGGTTAAACCTATTTGTTAAAGGCTATTGCACTTCTAGTTGAAGCTATTTGTTATATTAGGCGTACAGAACATGTTTTTATGTTATTACGTCGATTTTGCAATAAAACTGTACAAGTCATTGCAAAATTAATTATCCGATAAAATCACATAATAAACGTAAGACAATTCGATTAAACTTTCGTGGTATATCCTTAAACCTATTATTTTACAGAGGTCAATCGGCTCAATAATTCTACAAGCACCGTTACAATCCGCACCATAGATTACTGTATACTACAGAATAGTTACTATACCCGTTGTTAAAGAAAGAGCAGAGTTTTCGTGCCAATATTAAATTCCTGCTATGTCTCCCATTTTTGAACTTCCAAAAAAGGAGGAAGTTCTTTGTTAGGCTATGAATATAATATATTTTTGCATAAATCTTTTAAGACATTGATAAAAACTTAGTCATCAAAAATTTTCAGGTACAACAGAGCGCAACCATGCAACCTTCGCTCCGCGGACTCAAAGCATGCACCAACCTCCGCTGGTCAGATTTCACAGTCCAGAACAAGACCACCGCAGCCGGCAAGAGGTTCTTCTATCCAGCGACGTGGAACTCCAGCCAGGGTCCAGTCCATGTCACCCTGATGCTGTACAAGGAGCAGATGGCCTCACAGATCGTCTGCCAGTCGGTCCAGCCCCAGACGCTAAGTCTGAACGCCATAACGGAGTTTTGTGATCTGGTACCGTTAGCGCAGTTTGGGGAAGAAGGAGAGGATTTGGTTCAAGGTGAGTTTTTTGTAGAACTAAGAAGTTACAAATGTGTTATTAAGTACATGAAAAACATTATTTCTTGGGGTTGGTAAAGGACCCGGGAACCAAAGTATCTCCATAATAATATATTTCCAATTTGGTTTAGCAGTTTGAGCGTGAAGAAGTACAGACAGAACAGACAAACAGACAGACACACTTACATTCATAGTATCAATAACTAGCGACCCGCCCCGGCGTCGCACGGGTATAAAATATATAGCCACTGAAAAAATGATTAAAATCGATAGCCTATCACGATCCTTCATGTGGTCTACTGTTCTCTGTTATCTGTTAATGTCATCTGTGCCAAATAACATAAAAATTGCTCCAGTAGTTCGCGAGATAAACCCTTTCAAATAATTTCTCCCGTTTTTTCCACATTCTCCTATTAGTCTTAGCGTGATAAAATATAGCTTATAGCCTTCCTCAATAAATGGGCTGAAAGAATTTTTTAAATCGGACCAGTAGTTTCTGAGATTAGCGCGTTCAAGTTAGCCCTTTCAAATAATTTTCCCCGTTTTTTCCACATTTTCCTCTATATCTTCGCTTCTATTAATCTTAGCGTGATAAAATATAGCCTATAACCTTCCTCGATAAATGGGCTATCTAACACTGAAAGAATCATCAAAATCCGTTGCGTAGTTTTAAAGATTAAAGGGAACAAAGGGACATGAGGGAAAAAAAACTGACTTTGTTTTATAATAAGTATAGATATAGAAGATGAGTCCTTTGTTAGGTGCTTCTTTACTACGACAATCAATCAGTAGGGGAATAGGCTACTTGACCTACTTTTTCTTCATGCTAATCGCTTCTTTATCATTCATTTTCACAAAAAAAAACTAATATTTTAATATTTTACACAGTAGAAACCCATAAAAATGTTTATTGAAAAATACGCCTCTTAAATGGCGCCGAAAACACTGTCCGCCATAGTGTGACGTCATACGCTTTGTATTTTAAACTCTTTATTGAACATGTTTTTATGTGCTAAATGTACGAGTCTAAAAGTGCTCAAAAATTATAAAAGAATTAAATAAGAAATTACAAATCACTTGTAATGTTGAAAACTTTTGGAGAAAAGTTTTGGCCATTTCATTTCCCGTCTACAACAAACGAAGATAATATATAAAACTGATGTTTTAAGTGAATTATTCAATAAAATATATTTTACAAATCTTTATAAGCTTATTCTTATTATTTATGTACAGATAAACTTACATATAACGAGCGCGATAAATAAAAGATATTAAATTACTATGAGGATGACGTCACATCCAAATCGGAAGTACCGCAAAAGCGTTTTCGTCAGTACAAATCATATTTTCATAAAATCATATTTTCAAATCGACTTTATTTATCAATCATAAGCTTTTATTTGATGATAAGGGTGAAATATGGTCTCCTAGGCCAAGTTCTACTAGAAATATGCATTTGTTCAATGAAATTGAATATAGGTCAAGTAGCCTATTTTCTGTACAATTAAGTTTCGAATATAACCTTTATTCCTCCGATATACGGATCACAACAAGATTGAAATAACTCTGATCCGTTAACCGATTGAATACTGTTATTAGCTACTCTCAATAATATAATAGGCATGGCTGTGACAGTTACTACATAATTACTACACTATTACGTTGAATGTAGTAACTTCTTACTACTAAGTAGCGTTTCTTAAGCCCTAATCATGTCTACAATGCGCTTTGAATGCATAGTACGTTACGACATAGTCTAGACTAGGCCTTGGTATGTATGACCTATTTTTGCTTGTATCGGAATTCTCACTTCTAGCTAGTGATGTTACAAGAAGTTAGAATACTTATTTAGCCATTTTTAAGTAAGTAAACATTTATTCCACCGAAATAGGTAGTACGTTTACCTCGCGTTTATTTTATCGAAATGAAACCAATCCTAAGTTATTTCCCGGTATCCATTGAAATTAAATAAATAAATTGAATGTACAAAATCTTAAATAATAAGTACCTGAATCACAATCAAAGCAGATGTGTACCTGCATTAAAACGTTTAAAAATACCGCTAGGTATTAGCCTGCAGTATAGCAGGATAGAGTTTACGATTCATAGCATTTTTTTATGTATTGACGATAATAATTAATTAAAAAGTCTTGACGACAAAAGAAATGGGTATCAGCCATGTCTTACGCTCAACACAAAGAAAAGTTTTACTTTGAATCACCTGCCCCCCTAGACAAGCGGCAAGCGATCATCGTAAACGCTAACGCTACAGAATGTATGGGACTTGACATTAGTATTCGCTAGCGAAGCGATGACTTAAGTCAAATCGCATACATTTTGTGGCGTTAGCATTTACGATAAAATATGATAATCGCTTGCCACTTGTCTAGGGGGGCTGAAATCACTCCAACGTTCGCGACTATTCGGACGGTCTACTATAAAGATGGTCTTCTACACTGTTAAGCTCTGAATCTTAAAGCCATCCTGCCCCTACAGTCTACACTGCTCTCTTTTTATCTCTACTTTAAAGTAATGTACTTTTTACTTTTGTTACTCATATTTTAACCCTTTTTTTTCTTTCAGCAACCATCGTAGTGCTAGCACAAGCCCAAGTCGACACGATCCAATCCTACGGCGAAACCCTGTCCGACCACACTGCGGAAACGACCCACGAGGCCATATTCATGATGCTGCAGCTCATCAACGGGTTGAAGTGTCTTCAAGCCCGTGGGGTCGAGGAGATACCGGAGTCACTGACGTCATTCATAGTCCTGAAAGACACAACTCCACCGGTACAAACTGACGAGAGAATGTCTCTTGGGTCACCGAAGACGAATTGTTACGGACGATTGTGTATATTGCAGGGGTAAGTTTTAGGCCCATATTTTTGGTCAGTACTCAAGATGCATCTCGATCTCAAGACACGGTTCAGGCTCTGTGATTGGTTGGCTGTCAAAATTTGGACCAATCACAGAGCCGAACCGCGTCTTGAGACCGGGTCGCATCTTAAGTACTGACCAAAAATACAGGCCTTAGTGTCTAAACACACTAGGCTGAATTACGCCGACGTAATTTCCGAGGTCGAAATTTCGTTCCGCCGCATCCGTCTGATACGACACACTATAAATTACGCGAAGAGCCGAAATTACGCGGCGGAATTTCTCAGATTCAGAAATTCTCAGATGTAATGTGTGCGTTAACGCTTTGGAGTTAAGGTTGGATTTGCTATGTTCGGTTTTGATACTTCGCTTCTGCGCTAATATAAATTGACCCGTAATCGTTGAACATAAAAAAACGAACATAACACCTCCCCCATTTCGAAAGTCGGTTAAAATTGTAGCCTATGTGTTATTCTGATGTATAAGCTATAATATATTTTATTGTATTGTTTTATTAAAATCCGTTCAGTAGTTTATGCGTGAAAGAGTAACAAATATCCATACATACATACATACAAACTTTAACAAAACATTACCGCCGAATCGCTGCCGAACTTTACGCTCGACTCGGCTCGACGGAAGTTCGGCTCGCGACGGAATTTCGGCATAGTGTGTCGTCCATCGCGTTCCGTCCGTATTTTGTATGCGTTTGAAACGCGGCGTAAACGCGGCGGAATTTACGCCGGCGTACTTCAAGCTAGTGTGTTTAGACACTTATATACTTAATTAAATTAGGTAGGTATAGCCTTTTTAGCCTTGGCCAATTTTTAGACATTTTAACTCTCAACGAATAAGACAAGTATATTAGGCGCGGCTATGAATGTAGAAGTTGTAGAACAACTGTATAAACACTGCCAGCTGTAGAAGACTTGCTCTACACTAGCTTTTTTTTTTAATTCTTTATTTTTGAAGGGGGTTTGATCACATAGTGATTAAGTCACCCCCGTACCTATTTTCTACACTAGCTTGAGAATAAAAAAAATAAGTTACCTTTACTAGATACATAAATTAATAATATAAATATTAAAAAATATATTTAGATACATAATGAGTTACCTTTACTAGATACTTACATAAATTTTGAACTAAGATACACTTAGCACAGATTACTGTGCTATATACATGTATCTCAGCCTAAAATTTGAAAATAATTAGGTATGAACTGTTAGTTCATTGGTTTGAGCTCTGTAGTGAACTAGGTCGTAAGGAAACAGTTGTTACAAGAATTCGAGTTCAGAATCAATATAGGAAGCTACTGAAGTGTCATCAAACCAATTACAAGTAACAAAGAAAATATCTCTTTGTTAGGTACTTTACTCAAAGATGGAAGAGGATAATATATCCTTTGTTACTTTTAATTGCAAAGACTGACAGGTTAACGTCCTGAAAAAAGGTTTTGAGACAAAGAGAAATAAATTTATATTTTACTTTTGTTTTAAAGTCTATAATGAAAAGATAAAATTTACTTTAGATTAACGGGACTCAAAATATATAACAATAGTTCAAGTCCTTGTCTTTCCATCGAGCACTGACCACGGCTAATATTAAGGGCCCCTTGATTAGTAGCCCCTAAGCTTGGTCTGGGCCAAATACAGGGCTGGGCCGATAATTTTAGTTTATTCGACAGCTTAATAAAAAGCAGAGGAAAGGCGAATGATTTTGATAGTCAAATATCAAATATAATATGTATGTTTGTTCAAAAAAGACGTAGCGCTTAGCCGATTTTAATTTTTGCCATTGCCGCCCATTTGATGATTTGATTACTTTATTATTATTCATATACATTTTTTTTTCAGGATAACCCATGAAATAAACAAATCAGAGGAGCTGAAATCTCTCTGCGCGTGCGCGTTAAAGGCGACGCATACGCTCCTGCCCGCAGCGCCCCTAGCGGCGCTTCTACGCGACATCCTGCAGGAAGAACGTGCTATCTCCCTTAACCGTGCTAAATCAGCCCTAGAGTTCATGCTATGGGGTCCTTTGGATGCCGTAGGTGACTCCGAAAGGGAACTATCCCTGCAAAGATGGCTGGACCTAGAAAGGGCTACTGTACTACATGGGTTGGTGAGGACAAGGGTACAGTTGAGTACTTTTGAGTTGTTACATCTGACGTTTTTGGTGAGGTCTTCAGCGAAAATCATGGCCGATGCCGCCACTGCGTTGAAAAATGCTAATGTATTTTGAAGCGTCCCTGATTAATGTTTCTGAGTATTTTTGACAGCAGTTTATCTATTTAACGACGTCGTTGATTGGTTGATTTTGACGTCAGCCAATCATAAGCGCTAGATTATAAAACTGCTGTTAAAAAATTTCAGAAACGTATAAATGAGTTATGATTTGTGGTCCAAAATGTAATAATGTTTCTATTTGTAGATGCCCCCGAATTATAAAATCACTTTTTTTGACAGCAATACATTTCTTTACGTTATTAAACTGATATATTTTTAACAAATACCTACATAACTATGACTGTTATGTTACCTTAAGTCGACAATGGCAAAATAAAACATTAGATTGGGCATTGATTTGTATTAACAATTCAGACTTAAGACAGCACTATAGGTATAGATATTTGGTACGACCAAAACTTAAGATTACTATAAGACTACATACGTATTGTATATTTAATATATTATTATAATATTAATTTTATATTTACATTAATGAGAAATGCAGAAAATTGTACAAAAGACGTATTGCGCACATTTTGTGTTTGTGTTTAAGTTTAGTTGTAAGTGGCACGAAGACACCATAATATCGAAATACCCGCAAAATTGGCAAAAGAATTTAATATTTTTTTATATAATCGGGATATACCGTAGGTTTTACGTCTAGGAAAAAATTATTTCCCGGTAAAATTTACGATATCCGCGAGATTACCGAATGTCAGCGCAAAAATGTTGCAGGCAACATTTTTTTTTTCATGAAATAGATAAGCACATAACAGATTAACGACTATTGTTTTTTTACCCTCGGTTTTAAAAAAAAAACTTAAAATTATTTTTTCTCAACTAAAAAAAAATACAATACCCACAATTGTATTTTTTTTTCAAAATTTCTTGCCAACGGGTGTATGTGCCAATGTATTTATATCGGTGCCTTACTGTATCATACACTAACTTTAGTCTATAACTGGTAATTAACCTGTAATTTATATTAATCTTTGTTAAGTTAAACGAAAATGTTTCATTATCAAGTAAGTACGAATATTATATCAAATTTTATGAGTTTTGGTTTTATTGACATTAACCTAAAGTATGTTGGTATTGCTCGTTTAAATGGAAAACCTAACCTTCAGGCTGCCTTCACATTACGTCGCCAGTGGTGCGGCAGCCGCGCGACTTCATACTAAAACGAGCCGCGCGGCAGTACATATTTTACACTTTTTTGTGAAAAAAAAAACCACAGCTTATTTAGTTTTTGTTTTCCATGGCATGTCCTCTTTCCAAATTACAAGTTTTGTAACAAAATATATTATTAATTTTTTCGTTGATAACTGAATCAAAAAAAAATTAAAATCAGTTAGCATTTTTATAAATCACTTATATTGTGATTAATATATCTATTCTATACTTATTATAAAACAAAGTCGCTTTTTTCCCTCATGTCCCTTTGTTCCCTTTAATCTTTAAAACTACGCAACGGATTTTGATGATTCTTTCAGTGTTAGATAGCCCATTTATCGAGGAAGGCTATAGGCTACATTTTATTACGCTAAGACTAATAGGAGCGAAGAAATAGAGGAAAATGTGGCAAAAACGGGGAAAATTATTTGAAAGGGTTAACTTGAACGCGCTAATCTCAGAAACTACTGGTCCGATTTGAAAAATTATTTCAGTGTTAGATAGCCCATTTATCGAGAAAGGCTATAGGCTATATTTTATTACGCTAAGACTAATAGGAGAATGTGGAAAAAACGGGGGAAATTATTTGAAAAGGCTTATCTCGCGAACTACTGGACTCTGGAGCAATTTTTATGTTATTTGGCACAGATAAGAAGTAGACCACGTGAAGGATCATAGGCTATCGATTTTAATCATTTTTTCAGTGGCTATATATTTTATACCCATGCAACGCCGGGGCGGGTCGCTAGTTCAGTATAATTTAATTAAAAAAATAGTCATGACTCAAGAATGCAGTGCTCAAAAGAGTTCGAACTTTTTTGTATGGAGCGTGGCATACCTATGTAATTAGTTTCAAGTACTCAAAATGGTATATAGTACAGTAAATGAAGGCAAAAATCAGGTGCAACCTCCGATTTCGTTGAACCTCCATCGATTTGGATGAAAATTTGGGATTAAGTACGTTAAACCCTCTACTTTAAAAGTGACATACGCTCGTATTGCGCTTTTTTTTTTATTTTAGGGGTGAAATCCACCTCTTTTGTTGAAAATAGAAAAAATGTAGATTTAACCATTGTGGATTAACTAATTGGGTTTAATTCGATAAAATAAATGTTTTAATGTTTCTTTTCATGATATTTTATGATTATTTAATTAATTTTTCAACCCTTATGGCAACCATCCCTTTAATCGTGAAAATACACTTTTTGTATTTCTGAACTTTAAAATCGCATATTTACATTGTATAAACAGTTTGTTTAGCATTTATGATATAATTTTTGGATAAGACTGAAATATAAACCCCTAAAAGTATCCCTTTATTGCGGAATCACGGAAAAATTTGGGTTCAAAAACTTAATAGGTTTATGTTTTTGAATCCAATTTTTTCAGTTTATTTACTTAGTATTAATTTCTTATTTAGTTTTGTTTTGCGAATTTTTTTCACCCCTGTAAACTACCCAATGTCTGAAAAATAAGTTTTAAGTTTTTAAGTTTTTATCAGCTTTAATGAGTTCTAATATTTTTTCATAGTTAAGATAAATTTTATTAATATATTTCAAACATTGATAATATTATTTAGTCCAAAATATTCAAACAACGATTTCAAACTACCCTCTGTGCAAAAAATTGACGCAAAGGCTGAATCTGCTAGACTGAAATATTTAATAGACGCACATCATTATAAAAAGCCCCTCTCTTATCGAGTCGACATTAACCGTCTTGTTTACTTTCTGAATATTGAAAGACTTGAAAAGATTAACGTATATTTAGTAAGGACTATATGATGCCTGCAATCGCGCTGGAACCGTACATTTTTTCGGGATAAAAAGTATTCTATGTCCATATCCATTTCCAAGACTCAAAGTATTTTCATCATACTAAATTTCAGAAAAATCAGTTAAACCGTTTGGGTGTTAAGAGGTAACAGACAGACAAAAACACTTTAGCATTTATAATATTAGTGTATTATTATATGTTATGTACCTATTGACAGGTTTTCCTACAATATTTGCATTCCAAATCTCTGTTTCAAAATATTTTTGTTTTATCACAATAGCTCTGTTAATTTTTAAGTTATCGGGTTTATTTATGAACCATTTTAAAGGCAATTTAAAGAGCTTTAAGATCAATTTGAACAATAATTTTTAAAGCCCTTGGTTTTAAAAAAAATTACGGTTAAAAGGTCTCGATTTCATGGTTCTTGCAGTAAAAGTTAGGCTTTAAACGTCTCTATCTTCGTTATTTTTCATCCTATAAAAATCAAAAGAAAATCAAAAGATTCCTTAAAAAGTGGACACCAATTTCGTTCTTTATAATTTTTACGAAGGTTCAATATTTTTGAAGTTATGTTCAAAACAAAATGATATTTACGAAAATTTTAATAATTTCGATTTTACTAAATCATTCTTTTTTTCAAAACTAAGCATTCTAAACCAAGAAAATTTTTTGAGGTCATTATTAATGCTAAAATTAAGAAAAGTCTTTGGGGATAACCATAAATTTGAATTATTGTAGAAATGGTCAACGTTTTATTTTTCGATTTTTCCAAAAAAATTTGAAAGTGTCATCTTATTTTTATCATAACTTGTTCAATTTTGATGCTTTTAACTTTTTACAATACTTATTAGAAAGGCATTTTTAAGCACTTTAAAAAATTTCAAGGAAGTACATGTCATAAAATGCATCGGTTTACCGTTGTTTAAGTTTGAATGCTACTTGATCACTAGTAAAAAATAACTAATAGTATCCGTAACCATTAGTTAGTTGACTGTAGTTAAAACCTTGACCAGTTGTTAAAATAGAAATACGTTGTTTCAACTGATTTTTGACTTTAGTTAAAAGTAACAATCGTCAATTGTGTTGCTATTTGAAGGAACATGGGGAACCCAAAATTCTGCCGGGACAATTTTTTACTACTGGTAACATTGTTTATGAAACGTCAAATTTGGCTACCTGAACCTTCGCGCTCACGCACGTGGTATATCCAATGTTCAAAGAACAATAGCTCTTAAAATATTTGACAAAAGGACGTTATTAAAATGTTGTATTGAAGCTTTACTCAAATTCTTTGGATATAATAATAACCAATAGAGATGGGTTATGGGGGCTCTTTCTGTAAAAAAATACAATTATTGTTTTAATTTTTGCACGTGTTTTCTCTATTTTTTAGAAACTTTATGACTTATTCAAATTTTTTGCATAAAAAACCCTTTTTGTGTTTTTTTTATGGTAATTATATTTATAGTTAAATGAATTGGCAGCTTTTTTATATGATGAATAGGTTTCAATATTTATGTAATACAGCACTGTTGTTGTTGGTACCTACACCTACCTATTTAGTAAAATATAGTACAAGGTATTACAATATTCCTAGTAGTTGGTCTCTCCAATGTGGACTTTACTTCAGCAACTATCCAAAGTACTGTTTCTTTGGACATTCTAAACCTTTCAAAAAATTCAACCTCATCCCAATAGTCTAGCAGCTAACTGCACAATTCTAGAGCGAAATGATTTCGGGCTAAGGGTTTAAAACGTATTTTAGAATGATTCTACAATTATTTCTTCATCAGAAGAACTTTCCGAGTCATCGAAATGTTTAAGTAGATTTAAATCCATTTTTTTTATAAAAGCACTCTTTTTGGGCAGTAAAATATCTCAACTCGACTAGATATTATCCGCAACAACAAACAAATTAACTAATGGTCAATGTTAACTACGCAGTCCGAGCGTAGTCATTTTATTTAACAATTTGTCAAAAACTTTAACTACAGTTAGCTTAACTATCGATTGAAAAACAACAGTTTGTAATTTTTAATCAATGGTTAGTTAAACTAACAGTTTTTAACTATTAGTAACCTTAACTAGCGATCAAACAACCAGCCCTTAGACTCAGGTACTTGCCGAAAGAAAATATATATACAATCACCTATAGCTCACTTTGAATGAATATAGGAAGGCATTTTAGAGTAGATATTGGTTTGTTTTTTTATTGGCTTTAATTTTGGTTATTACACATTTTTCGTAAAAACCTATAGTTTCTTAGTTAATTATGAAAAACTGCTTTAAGACAAGTATTTTTCTCACGCAAAAACATGATCTTTGATCTTTTATAACTCCGAAAGTATTGATTTATTCACAAAACTTTATATAACAAATTTTACTTAGAATTTGTGTGTCTATTGATTCCTGGGGTTATTTTTATTTAAAAAAATTCACCCCCCGAGAAGGGTTGGCATCCACCCCCAGGGTAAAAGCGCAAGCTGGCACTATGTCACTTTTGTTTCTTAGGGTATCCTCTACCTATTTACCAATTTTCATGAAAATCGACGGAGGTTCAACGAAATCGGAGGTGAAAACCTTCACTGCCTCCACTAATATTTTCGTGTACACCTATGTAACATACGTCAATCGACAAAGAAAATAATTACAAACAACAAATATTCATTGACAAAATGTCGTAAATGTTATACTTTTTTTTCAAATTGAAATAACTCAGAAAGTATATTATTTACAACATTTTGTCAAAGAATATTTATTGTTTGTAAACATCTTCTCTTTCGATTGGCGTATGTTTCATATTATGTGTACACCAAAATACGACAGGTATGCCAATAAGGTTCGTTGTTCAATCAGTTCCCTGTAAAAGTGTGAAAATGCGCTTCTGTCAAATTTTGTATTGGCGCGAAATTTTATCATTAATATACGGAAATCAATCAGTGTGAAGTTTTTTCTAGTGTGTTGGTTAGCTACCGCCATTTCTAAAGTGGCACTACAGTATGTTAGTGAGCTACACGTCTCTGCTGTTAGATAAAGCAGTCCCCTGTTAAGCCATTTTCTTTTTTAATTATTTTTTGATTTAATAACAAAAAAGATTCCTCTAATAGGATTAATTATTGATTTTGTTTTATTGTACACGTAGAAATGGCAGTCCCCTGGCCAACAGTCCCCTGTGTTACAAAACTGTTGTTTTATTTAGACTTAAGTATATTTTAAAAAGTCAAAAATTATCCTGAACATATTACCTAAACGAAGCGTTTTATAAATACGGATCTAAATAACAAATCATATAATTCAGTTTTACAAACTTTATTGTCTTTTAAGCGTATGTTATAACAATCACAAAACAAATCAATTCCTACAAGCGTCTATTGCTTAACGACTAAAAAGCTTAGAGGACCTTTGATTTTAAAGGCAGACTACATGTAATCGTTATGCAGAAAAAGTTTTTAAGCCGTCACATAGATTCACAGAGCAGTGTAATGCACATGGACAGTTGTAATTTTTATAATTTAATATTCGTTAGTATTATGACTTTATATTCGAGTTAAAATTCGAGTTTTACGTTTTCCTGCAAAACGAAAACAAGTAGTCAACTGTTTATGAGTATAGTTGTTCTGAAAACTAGTGCATGGAAATGGCTATTGTTTTGAGCAAAATCTTCATAAACGGAATGTTCGATGAATAATGTCAAAAATGTCGAAAAATATAAATATCATAAAGAAGCTAAAAATAAATATAAGTACAATTTTTATCACTCAATTTCTAAATAAACATAACCTGTAAAATATAGTAATATCAATACTGATTAGTTACAAAAGAGATTATAATACAAAAAATACAATTCAAATAATTTTAACTCACTTAACTTTTAATAATAATAATTAATGAATTTAACCACCGAGTATGGCAATTTATAACAAGATCTAAGTAAATATTAACTACAATAAAAACAATCCAAAAGAAAACTAACAATAACATAATATTCGATAGTAGAAATAGCAACATAACAAAATAAAATAATACTTAAATAATATCATAAGCTTTGTTCTTATATATCTTATAAGTTATAACCTAGTGACAGATGCACTAAGTGCATATTCTGTTCCTTATATCTTTAAACGAGCAATTCTTGTATATATATATTAGAGATGTGCCGATCATGACTTTGGCCGACTAGCCGACTAGCCGATTAGTCGATTCGATAGTTTTATCGAATACCGAGCAAAGCTCGGTCAAATAGCTAATATTATATTAAATGCAACAGATGCACTTTAAGTGCATCTGTTACTTACATTAAAAGATCTTGAATGTTATAAGGATACTTTAAATAATTTTTAACTTTTGCTGTAGGTCACGTTTCAATCCAATTTCAATTTACTTCTATGATATTTGAATACTAATGTATGTTAAATAATAAGTCAAGCATCGACGGGTAATTTTTAAAACAAGATTTTTGCATTGCAACTACATAGTACATTTTCATATGGCAGTATAAAGGAACATATTTTGTACACTTTGTAATTGATTCTCCTAAATCTATTAACGATTACTTTTACAATCAACAATTTTATTCTAGCGTGAATAACGTCATGTCCTTAAATAAAAATGCTTATTTAACTATTTATTCTGATTTTACTAACACCTTTACTAATAAAAATATTACATAATAGATACACTTTACAAAGTTTTATTCTCGTCAGATTAGCAAAAATTGGTTACTTGACAAAGGATTGTTAAGTCTATTCAAAGTATTCTTTTATTAGTAAAGGGATTTAAATCATAACTGATTTGTACTAAACTCTAACATTACTAATTGCTTATTTATTATAGTAGTGGTGTTTTAATATCATAAATTAAGATTAACAATTTATTGCTGTTTGCTTCATTTCGGACATGTTATATTTTTAAATGGCCATACTTCCTTTATTATGTAAATTGTATGCATTAAGTGATTACATTTTCATTTACAGAAGTAATAAATATTCTCTGCCGCAACCTTATCTTATTTTATCTTACAATATTTTAATGCCATAATATTGTACCTCTTTTTACTATTAACTTAATTTAATCAGATTGTTATACTTATCAGATAATATAGATGTTATAAGAGTTTTTAGCAAAAAATAATATAAGAGTTGTTTCTTTAATTGTGAAAATAGTGTCATTAAACTAAAGTGTAGTCACGAATATAATATTAAAATACCACTGCTACCTATATATACCTGTCTACATATCTACATGTCTGTCTGTCCATGTTTATATTTACAGTCCCTTGTTGAAGTAGACATACTGGGGCGGTTTGCCGTTCGTGTTCTTCACAATTTCCTCATAGTTCTCGCTCTCATAACGCTTGATAGTGTCGATTGATAGTTTACTGAAAAACACATAGAAATATTTGAATTACTATTATAGTACATTGGCGTTAAGTGTGCAGCGAATGACATTATAAATTTAATTTGTTGACTATGCAAAGTAATTATACAACTTAAAACTCAAAAACATAAATCAAATATGAAATAATTTTATTAATAACGTTGGCTACTACAATTATGACACAAAATTGTTTCAATAATAATTTGAAACATTTTAAATAAAATTATTTTTAAAATATTTGCTGAAAAGGTAATAAAAGAACTTACCATCTTTGCGGAAATATGGCGCAGGCAGTGGGCACCATGAATGTTAAGCTGAAAAAAAAAGTATTTCAAGTCTTGATATAAACTGATGCATAAACGCTTGTCATAGTGATTTAAAATGTTCATATCTATTCAAAATTGAGCTCTAGTATATTCAATTTATTATGCAGAAAATTATTTCATTGTAAAAGAAATATATTGAGTTGCGCGGGGCTAAACTATAATATTTATATAGCAGGGCGACACCTAGTCGCGTCTTCAGCCCTTATATAGTCGTAATTACATCGAGTCGTTGCTTTATTAAGCAATCACAAATTCATGTTTCCCAGCTATATCAGCCTCCATCATGATACGTTATTCCCCGTGTACTCACAACATGCCGACGACGGCGGTCTGTATGCCGACGTGCGCCCACTTCACCCGCTTCATCCACGCGCGCGTCTCCAGCCGCTCCATGATGAACGGCAGCAGCACCATGCCGGGCGCGCACATCGCGATCCTGAATACAACATTGAAAATTATAAAAACTTAAGAGGTGTCAAGGGACACCCGAATGGAACGAAGTTATTTCTTATGTTCAAAAAACCTGTATACATAATAATTATTACACACTCAAAAAAAATATTTAAAAAAAAACTCCATCGCGTCGCTGCTTATTTAAAAAAAACGCCATCTAGTTGACGCACAGGAATACTTACTATCAACGCCCTCTGCCCCTAACATGCAGGTACTAATAAAAAAGTGTTGAAGTCAAATCAAGGTCAAATATCGTTTTGTCTAGCCTTCAGATTTACGTCGAACGTGCCATAATGAACTTCGTTCCAATATGTTAATATAAAAAATCCGCCAAGTGTTCCAGTCCGCCTAGAGTTCCATACCATTCTAGAGCAAAAAATATGGGCAAATGTGGGTTTTTGTGTGGGAGACCCTCTTAAATAGTAAAAAATGACTCTCCAGGGGACTGTTTTATCTATATAAGGCATGATTTTTTTAATAAACTTATGATTGTGATTTATAAAAATTATAACTGTTTAATTTTCTAAGTATTTTCACATTTATAAGCTGTGGCGTATGTAGTTTAAACTGTGGAAAGCGATAAGTACTTACGGTGGTAAAGTGAAAGTTAAAAAAGTTATTTAAATTATAAATTTTTTTAAGCTGTTTAGCTGTTGTCGAGATTAGCGCTTACCAACACATTCAACTTCTTATTTTTATTATAGAAAGATTACATTTTTATGTATAATATTTCACCTGGAAGTGACGACCTGCGAGATCCCCTTGACCGGCGCGAGCTGCGACTTGCCGATCACTTTGCCGTTCTCATCAGTTACCTCCAGACCTGAAAATACAAATCACTTATGGAAATCACTTCTGGAAACAATATACTCTTTTACCCGCCCGTACCCATAATCTACTCTAGTAATGTTTTAACAATGTGTCCCTTCTGTCAATAGTACTTCCATTTCAAATAGTGACGCAACCAGTCCCCTGTCAAAATAGTACTTCCCTTTTAAATAGTGACGCAATCAGTCCCTCTGTCAAAATAGTACTTCCCTTTTAAATAGTGACGCAATCAGTCCCCCTGTCAAAATAATACTTCCCTTTATTCAGGTTTTTAGTTTTTTTAAGTATTATTATTTGATTTAAGCGAGTGGTAACTGAGGTAACTCACCTAACAGTATTTCGTTCTGTCTCATGAGCGGTATGTTGACCCAGTTAGCGGCGGCAACGGCGACGAACGGTACGAACCTCTGAAATGCACATGTTATAACGGTTATAATACAAGCAACAATTACATGCTGGATATAATGAAATAGCATCTAAGTATTCAAATTTCCTGTTTTTTTTTTATTTACCTTTATTATTTTAGTAGTCTAATACATTTTTCAGAATTTTCTGGAAAATTATCTCAAATAACGTTAGGGTACGGAATTTGGTTATTAAAACAGTGACCATAACTGATTTAGGTAGTGCATAAGCGGCCGTTATTTTTTATTTGACGTCCACCATTTTGTTTTCACAAAGCGGCAACCATTTTGTTTATTCTATTAGCAATTCATTTAACAATAATATAGTTATGGATTACTTACAGCTAAAATAGGGTTTTTAGCTCTCTTCTGAACCACGAATTTGAACGTCAAAGCTGTCGCCATAGCTGCCGATGTAGCGGAGACATACGCGGCGGCCATTTGCTTTTCGCTGAGAGGGGAGTTGGCGTTGCGGTTGGTGTAGTTGACTAGCGCATTGAAAGACTGGTTCACCCACTGCCAAAATACCACTGCTGTAGCTGTTCTGAAATTAGAGTTATAACATCAATGCTTGATAGGCCTTGAGATACTGACACAAAATTCTTGGTGATTTGTGCCAGTATGGCATTTAAATTTTTGGAAAGTATTTGACAAAATATGACCGTTATTATTTTTCCCATACTTCTAGTAGGGGGAAAAAGTGCTGCCATACTTGAAATACTTATTTATTTGACACGTTTTAAAAATACGACTATAAAATACGTAAAATCATTTTTTACATCATGGCATCATTGTATACTCGTCATTTGACAATTGTACCAAAAAAAAATTATTACAGTTTGTAACCATGGGCCGGGATGACTATCGGACTTCAGCAAAAAAAGTGATAAAAATTAGACGATTTGTACCAGTATGGCATTTGGATTTTTGGAAATTATACGATACAATGTGACCATTATTATATTTGCCATACTTGTAGTAGAGGGAAAAAGTGGCGCCATACTTGAAAAACCGTTTGAAATTACGAATAAAATCTTAGGATTTTGAAATAATATTGTTCATTTTCGCCGCCTCCCACAGGTATAGCATTATCAGACTCCTATTTATGATCATACAGGGAACTGATAAAAAAAGTTTCAGGGTGGTACAAATCGTTTGGCGAAAAAAAAAACTTACACCTTTGCAGTGGTATGGCGGCCATTGGGAGCTGTCGGAAAAGTATGGCAAGGTGATTTTCGTGAATGGCTACTCGATGATTAGCTATGCAAAAATTAGCCTGGTACAAATGGTTCAATTTTTTTTATTAAAATTAACGTATTCGCGTCGGTATGGCGGGCTGTAAGCCGCACCCGACAAGTATGGCATTACGCTTTCGCCTACTTATTTTTTTTCGACTATCTGAAAATCCAAGAATTTTTGTGGAACAAATCGTTCGACACTCGTTATTTATCCGACACGTTCGATTAACGCCCAGGCGTTTGGGCTGCCAGTGCGAGCGCTATGACCATCATTTTACTTTTTGCCTTTACGTAATTATACCCCTGTAAAACCGCCATACTGGCACAAATCACCAAGAATTTTGTGTCACTATCTCCAGGCCTATGATTAATATACCATCAAAGTATATTGCGATAACTGGCACCAGAGAATAGACTGAGCGAATGTTCGGCAGACTTACAGCAAGTATCAAACTATGGAATTTGGCATTAATCCTTGGTGATCGCGACAACAATAGAATACAATAGCATTTCCAAGAATCCGCGATCGAAGGATTAATATGGATTAATACCATGTTTCATCTGCCGTTCATGCAATGGACGTTAATTATTTTATAAAACACTAGTGCTACAGTTATAACAACTGTGTAACTCTTCAAAGAAGAGAAAAAGTGGCTAAAGTTATATGCGTTAAGTTACACTTTGGCGCGCCGCAGACGTCACACTTTTGCATGTAAGCCGCAGACTCGATCACACAAAAAGTGTGACGTCTGCGGCGCGCCTTTTACACAAGTTGGCACTATTTACCCACCTGTACCATTGCAGCATGGCGCCAGTGATGAGGCATCCTCCAGGCACCTGGAATGACATCCGCCCGAAGACATTCTGTAGCTCCCCGCTGTCGGGATGAAAAGCTGATTCATACAGCTGTTTCGCTCGAACGATCTGATCGTGGGTGGTTCCCGCTGGTTCTTGGCCATTTCTGTAATAAATAATTGTTAAAAAAACTAAAAGACACGCTTTTTATCGATATTTTTAACAAATTATTGCATTGTCAATGGCTCTTAATACATATGCTAAGTTTCGAATTAATTAGACTACTGGAGATAGGTAAAAATCGTGCCCAAAGATACCGTTACATACAGCCCAAGCTAATAAAAGCGTGTTACACTTTTATTACATATAAATACACATAAGCGTTTCTGAGATATTTGATTGTAGTTTATGTTTTTAGGCCCCGACCAAAAGGAGGGGTGTTATAAGTTTGGTGTCTGTCTATCTATTTGTCTGTCTGTCTTTCTGTCTGTCTGTGTGCGTGTGTGTCTTACTACAGTACTACAGTACTACTTCGTTGATAAAAAAAATATTATCCTTATTATAGTAAATTGGCTGTTTTTTTTTTTTTAATTGGCTGTTACAATTCATTAAAATAATATGTATATTTATTGCACCTATTTAGCTGTAATAATATACTTACACTTGTTAGCTCCAATTATATACAACTACATGCAATTAAACATAACTCGTCTAGACGGCAAACTAATGTTATACCTATATATTATGATTATTATGTATTTGTGTGTACGTTTATCACAGAATTCTGGCCACAACTTTGTTGCGTTATAATTTCAGCGCACGAGAATCAAAATTTTCCCGGCATAATTTTGTGTCCTTTTCCGATGGCATATCAACAGATAACACAAATTTTTTTTAAATTGATTTAGCGCGCAGCAGTACGCGGTATAATAGTGGTGACAAATAGACACACAAGCATTTGTTAAGTACAGTTAAACAAACATACAGACACATCCAGCATTTACAATATTAGTCTGGATTTCAGTAAAATTTTGCATACAATTTAAAACTGAACTTTGGTCAGTCTTAAAGTTAGCAAAACATTTGCATTCCAATGAATATTATTTCCATATTATAAATACTTATCACGCAAACAAGCAGAGATGATAAAATTGTGTAAAATAGATTTTTCATTGACGAAAAATGTTTTTCATATCTAGGTATATGTATTATGTACTCATTATATTATAAAAGTATAATCTTTATTTAAAAATTACTTCGAGTTCCCCTACGTAAATTTGGCTTAGATAAAATCTCCCAAAAAAAATACACTTGTAAGCCCTCCCTGAAGTAGACTTAAGAGGCCGAGGTACCCTCGAAATTTTCATACACGTAATACCAAAATCATTTTCTCATACGAAAATATTTAACATGTTTGAGTTATTTTTCAGCTTAAAATAGTAATTACCTAGGTTCCTGCACAAAATGTTTCTACAAAATATTTAAAGACTAAAAAATATTTTTTTGTGTTTAAATATTTTGTAGTAAATTTACTACTAAATATTTAAACACTAAAAAATAGAGTAAAACACTAAAAAATATATTAATAAATAGTAAATTTACTACAAAATATTTAAACTCTAAAAAATATTTTTTAGTATTTAAATATTTTGTAAAAAAATTTTGTGCAGGAACCTAGGTAATTACTATTTTAAGCTGAAAAATAACTCAAACATGTTAAATATTTTCGTATGAGAAAATGATTTTGGTATTACGTATGTATGAGAATTTCGAGGGTACCCCGGCCCCTTAATTGTGTATTTTACGAAAATTCATGGTCAAAGATTTTATCTTTTAATTCATGATTCAATTGAGAGTCAAAGAAAAGTTTAATAATCATGGTCTATTTTTTCTTTTAAATTTCTATAACAATTAATAATAATAATAATATCTATGGACGCCTTACACCACGTCAGTCTGGCCCCGTGCTAAGTACCTGAAGGACAGGGGCGTCTTTCCCTTAGGTGCAGTGTGTGCGTTTCACACGGGCGCCGCGGTCCCAGGGGCGCCGAGCGCCGCTCGCAACCTAAAAAGAACTCCAGTTTGCATACATTTTGTGTAGAATCTGGAGCTCTTCTTGTATTTGTCGAATTACAGTAAAGGAAGGTGCGCCACGAGCGGCTCGGCTTTTGCAATATAAATATAAACTTTATTTTTCAACGTGAAATGAACCTAAAACACTTAAATGAAGATTATATTTGCCGTCAAGATGGGCGCCAAAATGAGAGCCGCGCGACTTACGTCAGGGTGGATTCATATGCGTCCGCGCGTAAGCGCGGTTTCGCCCTAAACCACAAGATCACAAGCAAATATTATGTACTCTTGACGGCGCCCTTGCGGTCGCATCGGGCGCCGCGCAGCCTACGCCCTCCGTGCCTCCTTCTCATGGGATCTGCGTATTAATTTGCATCCCGCTCTTTTTATGCAGCCTCCGTTTGCGACATAACAGTTTCGCAGAGGGTATAATAGCTATAACTGCCTCCCAATAAGTAGTAAGGTCCAATCTAAGGACGGCGCAAAAGGCCGTTGCTCAGCCCAAGCAGAGCGTTCAATAGCTGGGTCCACACCGGACGATCCGTCTTGGAGCGGCGATCCCGCGATCCGCGATCCAGGATCGTGAAGCGTGGATCGCGGATCGCGTTAGACCGATCCAGGGACTTGGAACTGCGATCTTAAATATGCGCTCCAAGCGATCCTAAGCGATCCGTTAGTAACTAAGGTAAACGTAAAGTTAGGTACATGCATAGTACATACATTTTAACCCATCGAGCCCCATACGAGCACCGGTGATCGCGACAACAATAGAATACAATAGCATTTCCAAGAATCTCCGATCGAAGGATTTAAGTTGTATTTTTTTCTTTTCCTAAACTTTACAAATAAACATTTTGCACAATACGGCAATTTTTTAAATTTTACCTTAAAATCCGGCAATTTTAGAATTAAAATACGGCAACCCTATATTTGTCAGGAACAACACCGCGTTATTCTGAAGTCAGTCAGTATCTTGCACGATATGGAGTCACACGTACAGCGGCGGCGAATTGCCGTTGCAGCAGTAACCTTTATTTTGCTTAAATTATGGCGCAAAAAATTACAAAAACGAAAAATACGGTTCTGGGTAAATAAATATATAAAAATCGCTTGGAATCTGGGGCTCAACTTTACGCAGAGTCTTTTGGGTCCCATAAATATTTAAATTCCTTATAAAGCGATATCAGACGGCGACTATGCGAAATATCCATGGATGGTGTGATGGATCGCGTGAATCACACAAAACCGTCCACACCGTACGCGCCACGCAACTGAGGCACCTTTGAAGCTGGCAAAAAAACCGACAACGTGCGGATCGCGAGCATCAGGGATCGCGCGCTCCAAAACTTGCGCATGGATCGCGCGCGGCACGTCCACACCAAACGCTCCGTGGAGCGCGCTTCATGCCGCGCGCGATCGGAGCGCGTTGGATCGTTTGGTGTGGACCCGGCTAGTGAGCGTATGCTGCGCCGTATCGTCTTTCTCAGGCTGGTGGCACCTAGCGATGGTTTCCTCCTGTCCGTATGATCCAGGTAATGACCGAAGGTAAGGGTGCATCTTGAATGTGCCATCCACTGTTGTAGTATCGACCGGTTGTAGTATCTCCCCGCTTTTTAAACTCGACTGTGTGTTGATACAACCTCTGAAAACACGCAAGCCTCCAGATTCGCCAGCTAACGGTTCGATAGCAGCGTAGTATCCGCAGCGTTAAAGCATGCTGCGGGCTTCTGAGCAGCTGTCTATTTCGGGCGCCTATGTGTTCCGCCCAAACAGGACTGCCGGACCCCTACTGTTTAAAGCCGTCTGCAGGTAAGGGGCCTGGATGGTGGACAACAGATTTTGGCAGAAGGCGATTCAGGGCCATGGCCATCTTCTTCAGATTTAGAGCTAATCGGCGAAATATTCTTAAAATACTGAATTGTAGTTGTACTTAAATAAACATTTAAGGGGGTCCCATAAATTTGCCTATCTTTGCTTTATAACCGTACGGAACCCTTCGTGCGCGAGTCCGACTCGCACTTGGCTGTTATTTTTTTTTATTTAGAAGGGCGCCATTTTTCACCTGTAAAGACTAGGACCGGCACTGGTCCTCACTCCTCACCCTTAAGCGGCCGGACAAACTGTACGTCTTGTACTTTGTACCCATTTCATTTTGACCGCGCGCTTGCTTGGGCAATATTTGCACACGGGCTAGGGCAATATTTGCACACGGGCGCCACATGGGCTAGAGACGGCCCTGCTGAAGGACTTGTGTTACAGGTACCAGACAACGGAAATATATTCAATGCTTTTATACTATGTAACATATAATATTTAAGAGTTTTATCTTATATATGTCGTAGGATTATTTGATAAATCGAATTTTCGCGAAAAATTCTAGGGATTTTTCGAAAACACAGATAATTAGATAATGGTGATTACATTTTTCAATTATCCTAAAAAAAATAGGTTTTTTGGGAAAACGCGAGTTGCCTTAGTAACATTGCACATTCTTAACGCTGATTGGCTTGATTTTTTGCTTACTGGCCAATTATTATTCTGATTGGTTACTATCTTTTCCTATGTATCTTTGAGGTAATACACAATAGAATTATAAAGGACATAACCTCAGAATTAGTTTCTGATTCTGTTAAACTTTCAGCACTAATTTCACATCATGTATCAGTCATTTTGTATTTACAGACACACTTTTAGATAACTTTTCGCACTGTACGAGACGACGCAAAATAGATAGGTTATAGTGAGCATATAGATAATATTTTATAGTTTAATTTATTTGTAATAAATGTACGAGACGACGCGAAAAAATATAGGTCATAGTTTAGTTGTACAGGAACATTTATAGTTTAGTTTAAGTCCATAATAGCGATAGGTTGATTTTACGAATGAATATTATATAGATAGGTAATAATTTATAGTTTAGCTTGTTTGTAATAGTAACAGGTTTAAAATATTGATAGTTCGTGATAGAGTCTCTGAATAAATCATCTGATAGTGTGTGTTTTATTCCCAAAGACCAAAATATAGTCAATAGTTAATAGTCACATTTTAATAGTTAATTTGTATGAATTTATTTGTAAATTCGATATCTCTCCTATTCGATGTTCGCGGTAGGCTGGCGCGGAGCGGTCTGAGCGGTCCTGTTATTCACCCCGCCCCCGCTAAACTTTATTTATTTCTCAACTATTTTACACTATTTTAAAACACATAATAAATATTTCTATCGTAAAAATATTGCCGAACGTCTATTCCTAAATATCTTTTGTTTATTGTTCTGGCAAAGACAATGCTTTATTACTTTTAAGGGAAACAGCTTTACTCTTTACAAGTCTTTACGGAACACAATAATAACGTATTTAAACTAACAAAATAAAATCTAAGGGACCGAACATGTGGCGATTTCAATTTAACAATGTCTTAGAAATACGCTACTTAACTTTCCAAAATATGTTCGCCGCCCTTGTCACCGTTGTGTCCACAACATTTAACACAAGAAACGAAAATAAGCTATTTTTACTATTTAAATTTAACAAATTTACAAATAAATTCATACAAATTAACTATTAAAATGCGACTATTAACTATTGACTATATTTTGGTCTTTGGGAATAAAACACACACTATCAGATGATTTATTCAGAGACTCTATCACGAACTATCAATATTTTAAACCTATTACTATTACAAACAAGCTAAACTATAAATTATTACCTATCTATATAATATTCATTCGTAAAATCAACCTATCGCTATTATGGACTTAAACTAAACTATAAATGTTCCTGTACAACTAAACTATGACCTATATTTTTTCGCGTCGTCTCGTACACGCACTAATTTTCAAATCCAACTGCAATTTTAAACACATTAAATATCAAAAACTGCTAGCTCGCTTACAAAAACAACCACAAAGAAAACAACGCGTGACAATGAATTGACATTTAAAACGTCAAGTCTTCAACCAATCAGAGAAGATGTTGTTGTGGGGCGCTTAAACCGACCAATCAGGGATTTTTTTCGATAATAACTAACGATTCGTTTCGCAATCGTACTACGGCGACTCGCATTTTCGCGAAAACACTACCTTTTGTCAGTAAGATTGAAAAATGTAACCAACATTATCTAATTATCGGTGTTTTCGCGAAAACCCTAGAATTTTCGCGAAAATTCGATTTATCAAATCATCCTACGACATATATATAAAATTCTCGTGTCACAATGTTAGTCCACGAACTCCTCCGAAACGGCTTTACTGATTTTTACCAAATTTTATATGCATTAATTCAGTAGGTCTGAGGATCGGCTACTCGGTACTTTATATATTGATAAGTGCATTTGTTGAATAAATAATAGTAAATTATTACAACCTGAGACTGATGGCGACCATTGTTTGTGCGACGGGATAGCGATCGACGTTGCCATGGTGACATACTTATTTAGTCACTTCAATAAAATAATATGGCAAATATATTATGGCAAAGCAACGTTTGCCGGGACAGCTAGTTATTTTATAAACATATTTTATACACATCCATGACCCAGGAACTTTGAAAACTTTTTGTTCCGTCGGCGGGATTTGAACCTGCCACCCCCGGCTTGAGCTACCAACAGCCCACCAACTGAGCCACAGAGGTCGTCAATTTGAAATAGGTACCAATCCTAATGATTCCATACCTATTATTTTCTCAATTCACAATTGTATTATGGTTCATCAAAACAACCTCGTTAAAGTGTGAAGGTCATCCTGCTTAATTTCAATTGGCTGTATTTATGTAAAAACTGCGAGCCCACTATTGTCAACATTATGGTAATTCCATGGCAGTTCTTCAAACCTGATTGATTTCAATATGCTTTGTGTAGTTATTGTCAATGTGAAACTAGTTATAGGTATTTTGCAATGACCATATTTTTTGTTCATTTGCAACATTTCAAATTAAAACCACGTTCTTCCATTCTATTTAGAACCGTCTTTCACAGTTACACATAAATCCACATAAATATTTGACTGATACAAAATACATAACTAATTAACTTTGCATATTTGAAATGAAATATGATAGTAAATAAAGGGATAAAAGTGTTATTTAGTAATTACTTTGTAACCTCTGCACTCTTTCCTATTTTAAATAATAAACAATCTAGCAGCCACATATAACAGCTTAACTCTCTATTTATGTTTTGGGTGTTATAAGAGGTTTAATCCTTTGATCGCAGATTCTTGAAAATCTATTGTTTATGCGGTCGAATTCGACCGCTTGGGAGTTGATAGGTTAATAAATGTTAAAAAGATTATAAAAATACATACTTGTATTTAAAATACAACTCCTTTGCTTCATAAAGTTCTTTCTCAGGGACAAGAGAGAGTAGAGGGTTCGAGATGTAGGCGAAGTGTTTAAATCTTCCAACAAATGTAGTTTGATCCCACAGGGGCTGAGTGATATCAATCCTTTTTTCTACTGCCATTTTCTGAAAAATATACTGTTTTTTTTTAACTTATATTGCAAGATAAGATATAATAGTAACCTAGACAGTAGACACTACAACATTTTAATGAACACAGTTTTCATATTATGCTTGTTTTATTATTACCTATTTAATAAATAATAATATGATCTACATTCTACACTGAGCCTTATTTAGTGTTGGATGTACAAGAAAGAGTCTTCAAGACAAAATATGGATTGTAGATTATAGGTAGTATTTTAAAATATTACAAATCTTAGAAACATTGTTGCATACATTGTGGACAACTTATTCAAGTGTTTACCTTTATCTCGCTGTAATAAATGCGGAATTATATTTTACTGTTCGTTAACGTAATACATTATGTAAGCCGACAAAACTGGTAATAAACCCATACAAACCTTAGTTGAAAAATACCACTTGAAAGTTAATAACCTACACAAACAAATATTTATCTTCAACGGTATTTTATAATTACTTATTAGATTAACGAAAAGCTTGAAGAATTTTATGTTGACTATATCACTAATCGATTTAAGTTCGTTTTTTCGAAGCAAACGCGAAAAACATAAAATTGGAAAGGAAACCCAGTAAAATGTCAAAAGTCAAAACATTGGAGAACGTCAAAAAATATCTGACAGCAGCTGACAAATCCTCAAACCTGACAATTGACAATTCACTATTAGGCTAAGGGTAGACTTAAAACATTATGGGAGGCCATTTTGAAGAAGAAGAAGACTCATAGATTATTTTCTCAGATCAAGATTTCAAGAGAGAGTTTTGGCGGGGATGTGAAAGAGTGCTGTTGTGTTTTTGTATTATTTTCCTAAAATTGTGTTAGCTGGGTTTTAATGTGTAATATTGGTAGAATATTAACCATTAGATATTCGTGTTCATGCACAAGTGTAGGAAAGTGATGTAATATCCAGAAACGTGCTATTTTGTGTTCCCTCCAAAACTCCATCGAAAGTTTCAGTAAAGCGTCTACCACTTTACTGAATTGACCGACTTGACTCCTGTGACTGTATTGACTTTTACTTAGACTTTGACTAGACTTTAGACCTGACGATACATGAAAACGATGATGAAAATTATAATAGGAGGAATATGGTTTTCCCGCCATATTCCTTACCTTTTTACCTTGTCTGTGGCACAACATACACATCCTTTGTGTCAAGTTGCCAAAAAAGAAGAAAAAAAAAAAAAGATTTCAAGAATAACAATACATTTAAGACAATAAAATATTGTTTTGTTGATTATTTAGAATAATTTTCTTGATTTTTTAAGAAAACAAACTCAATTTATTTACTAATAAAAATAAAATATAATATACTAATATTCCTATTAGGGGTCGCAAACCGGGATCCCGAATTTCGAAAATACCGGGATACCGGGCCAAATTTAGGTCTTCTCAATACCGGTATTCATTTTACGAAAACCGGGATTTTCGGTATTTTCGGTTTTAGTAAAATAAATGAAAAACAAATACAAATAGAAAAAGTTACGCCCTTTTTAGTGATAGGTAACCATAATAATTAAATAAGTACCCACTTAATACTTAAATACGTTTCAAGAATATTCAAAATAAGTGGATCTTTTATCAGCCACAGCTTTATACTACTTCAAACACCATATTTTACGTCCCCAAATGCCGAAATTTTCTCGTGTCTATCTCGAAAGGCTCAAGAGTTATAATATGTTCATAGCTTCGGATTTATAAACAACTCTTGAACTCATGAAATTCAAATGCTTGCTATTATTATACATATAAGAAGAGCCAACATTTTTATAACATTTATCTTAAAATATTTAATTTTAAAATTTAGTTTGTTATTATTTTTAGCAATATTCCGCGAAATAAACTTCCACCTTTAAGTAAATGAGTGAGTGAGTGTACGCATAGGCATGCGTACAGCACCTCCCTCCTCCCACACTGCCTATGCGTACACTCGCATGCAAGAACTTGCAAACACCACCACCACACAAGCAATAATGTTGGCAAATCCGTGCAAGGCCCCTCACCACCATGCAGGTTGAAAACCTCGACGCGCGTTTCGCTCCAACACCGGAGCATCCTCAGGATGTGGACTCTACGAACAACGTCCGTCAAGTGTCGCCACCGGCCAAAACACCGCCTTTTATACCCTATCGAGCCCCGCTACTACCCCCACTACCCTCACCAGTACCCCCGAACATATTAATAAGCGGTGACGTAGTCAAGCAAGTTTGGTCATTCAACAATGCAAATCTGTTATTTTTCTTTTCTTTTATGATCTCTAATTGTTCCAACACGCTCAGCCGAAAGCCTTTATCGCATTTATGTAAAACTTTATAGGAATGGCCATCGGGCACGGTATGATTACTATCTAAAAGATGTTTAGCAAAATGTGACTTATCAGGATGACCATTCCTATAAGCCGCGATATGTTTTTTATACCGAGTCTCAAAGCTGCGTCCAGTTTGACCCACATATACACTATCGCATTCAGGACAATCGATCTTATAGACACCGGACTGATATTTTTCATCAATCCGGTCTTTGTTGTGACATAAATGATGTTTTAAAGTATTATTTGTCCTGAATGCGACATGCATATCGTTGTTTTTCATTATTTTGGATAAGCGTGCAGATACCTCTCCCATGTAGGTCAAACTGGACTTATATTTAACTACCTCCTTATCAATAGGACCTGTGTACAAAAACTTAACCAGTTCTTTCTTGTTTTTATTTTTTAAAATATTATTAATAATTTTTGGACTATATCCGTTGGATATCGCAATTTGGAAAATGATATTAAGCTCATTTTGATAATTATCTTTACTAAGAGGGATCGATAATAATCTATGAATGTAACTATGAAAGGCCGCGAGTTTGTGTTGCCAAGGATGACATGACGATGCATGAATAGTAGTATTAGTATATGTCGGCTTGCGAAAGATTCCAAAACTGTGTTTATTATTAACTCTAGTAATAGATAAATCGAGAAAATTTAGGGTGTTATTATCTTCACATTCTAATTTGAATTTAATTTTAATATGTTTTTTATTTAGTTCTTTAACAAATACGTCCAGTTGTCTCTGTGTACCCGTCTAACAAAGAAAACAATCATCTACGTATCTAAAGTAATATAAAATACTTTTATTAACGACGATATTTCTTTGTTCAAAGTCGTCCATAAATATTTCGGCCATCAAAGGACTTAAAGGTGAACCCATAGCTAGACCGTCGTCTTGAATAAAGAATTCGCCGTTAAATCGAAAGTAGTTTTGTTCCATGCAGGTTTTAGTAAGAGTAAGCAATTCATTACTTTCACCAGGAGGTAAACGTTTTTCTAATGCATTCCTTAAAATACCCAATGTTTCCTTACGTGGAACATTAGTGAATAAACTATCGACATCAAGTGAAACTAATTTGCAACGAGGTGGCAAAGTCACATCTTTAATTTTGTTGACTAATTGTAGACTATTTTTTATGGCATAAGGTGGCCGAAATGAGAGCTTTTCTTTTATTATGAAATTAAGTGACTTTGCCAGCTCGTATGCTGTTGCACCTATGTATGAGACAACTGGACGCATGGGAATATCAGTTTTGTGAATCTTTGGCAAGCCGTACAGTGATGGTGCGCGAGGATTCATTGGGATGAGTTTTTTCTTTGATGATTCAGTTTGAAAGAAATATTGATTATTATTAATTGCTAATTTAAGCTTAGCTAAAAACTTTTTTGTTGGGTCAGAAGGAACCCTTAGAAATTGTTCACCCTGAATCACGTCATTAACTCTGTCCAAATAATCGTCGCGCTCCATCACTACTACTGTGTTACCCTTATCCGCTTTCGATATTACTAAGTTATTATTATCTATTGTTTGTTTTAATGACCTCAAAGCCACTCTTTCGGGGTTAAAAGAGGAACCGGAAGGAGTACCTTTGATTTCGTTGGCTAGTAGGCCCTTAACCATGTTATCTTTCTTATTAACTACGGCAGTTATTTCCGAATCCACCGCAAGCATTTCCAAAGCATTCTGATTAATATTAGGAGTAATATTATATTTAAGACCCTTTTCCAAAAGTGTCATCTCATCCTTGGCAAATTGTACGCTGGTTAAGTTTTTGACGCCAGGGTGGAAGGAAAAGGGTTCAGACCTGGATTCTGTATGTGATTGGACAATCCTGTTTTTATTTACCAAAGTCTGAAGCTTTTTCTTTTGACTTAAATATTTAGCGTGCACTTCGATTGCTGCGAAATGGCGTGCCTTTTCGTCTAAGCGATCGAATTCGATATTATGTAATTTAAAAGAGAGCTCGGTATAAAGAACTTTGAGATGTAATTTTAAATTATCCCTAACGGTAAACCAATGACGTGTCTCTTCGTTAAGCCAGATAGTCTCGGCTTTTTTGATAGCAATATTGGAGGCTCGGCTGTGCGTGTTGGTTCTTACATTAATATAATTAGGAACGACATTTAGACGTTTGCATTGTTGATTGAACCAAACATTTTGGGCGGCTATACGATGTAATTTTGTTAACTTAATGTAGAGTCATGCCTGATCGGTCATGCTCACCGATTTTAAATAGTTAATGGAATCAGGCGTTACTTTGCGGAAATCCATAGCTTAAAATTTAGTTTGTTATTATTTTTAGCAATATTCCGCGAAATAAACTTCCACCTTTAAGTAAATGAGTGAGTGTACGCATAGGCATGCGTACAGCACCTCCCTCCTCCCACACTGCCTATGCGTACACTCGCATGCAAGAACTTGCAAACACCACCACCACACAAGCAATAATGTTGGCAAATCCGTGCAAGGCCCCTCACCACCATGCAGGTTGAAAACCTCGACGCGCGTTTCGCTCCAACACCGGAGCATCCTCAGGATGTGGACTCTACGAACAACGTCCGTCAAGTGTCGCCACCGGCCAAAACACCGCCTTTTATACCCCATCGAGCCCCGCTACTACCCCCACTACCCTCACCAGTACCCCCGAACATATTAATAAGCGGTGACGTAGTCAAGCAAGTTTGGTCATTCAACAATGCAAATCTGTTATTTTTCTTTTCTTTTATGATCTCTAATTGTTCCAACACGCTCAGCCGAAAGCCTTTATCGCATTTATGTAAAACTTTATAGGAATGGCCATCGGGCACGGTATGATTACTGTCTAAAAGATGTTTAGCAAAATGTGACTTATCAGGATGACCACTCCTATAAGCCGTAAATAAAAACAGGATTGTCCAATCACATACAGAATCCAGGTCTGAACCTTTTTCCTTCCACCCTGGCGTCAAAAACTTAACCAGCGTACAATTTGCCAAGGATGAGATGACACTTTTGGAAAAGGGTCTTAAATATAATATTACTCCTAATATTAATCAGAATGCTTTGGAAATGCTTGCGGTGGATTCGGAAATAACTGCCGTAGTTAATAAGAAAGATAACATGGTTAAGGGCCTACTAGCCAACGAAATCAAAGGTACTCCTTCCGGTTCCTCTTTTAACCCCGAAAGAGTGGCTTTGAGGTCATTAAAACAAACAATAGATAATAATAACTTAGTAATATCGAAAGCGGATAAGGGTAACACAGTAGTAGTGATGGAGCGCGACGATTATTTGGACAGAGTTAATGACGTGATTCAGGGTGAACAATTTCTAAGGGTTCCTTCTGACCCAACAAAAAAGTTTTTAGCTAAGCTTAAATTAGCAATTAATAATAATCAATATTTCTTTCAAACTGAATCATCAAAGAAAAAACTCATCCCAATGAATCCTCGCGCACCATCACTGTACGGCTTGCCAAAGATTCACAAAACTGATATTCCCATGCGTCCAGTTGTCTCATACATAGGTGCACCAGCATACGAGCTGGCAAAGTCACTTAATTTCATAATAAAAGAAAAGCTCTCATTTCGGCCACCTTATGCCATAAAAAATAGTCTACAATTAGTCAACAAAATTAAAGATGTGACTTTGCCACCTCGTTGCAAATTAGTTTCACTTGATGTCGATAGTTTATTCACTAATGTTCCACGTAAGGAAACATTGGGTATTTTAAGGAATGCATTAGAAAAACGTTTACCTCCTGGTGAAAGTAATGAATTGCTTACTCTTACTAAAACCTGCATGGAACAAAACTACTTTCGATTTAACGGCGAATTCTTTATTCAAGACGACGGTCTAGCTATGGGTTCACCTTTAAGTCCTTTGATGGCCGAAATATTTATGGACGACTTTGAACAAAGAAATATCGTCGTTAATAAAAGTATTTTATATTACTTTAGATACGTAGATGATTGTTTTCTTTGTTGGACGGGTACACAGAGACAACTGGACGTATTTGTTAAAGAACTAAATAAAAAACATATTAAAATTAAATTCAAATTAGAATGTGAAGATAATAACACCCTAAATTTTCTCGATTTATCTATTACTAGAGTTAATAATAAACACAGTTTTGGAATCTTTCGCAAGCCGACATATACTAATACTACTATTCATGCATCGTCATGTCATCCTTGGCAACACAAACTCGCGGCCTTTCATAGTTACATTCATAGATTATTATCGATCCCTCTTAGTAAAGATAATTATCAAAATGAGCTTAATATCATTTTCCAAATTGCGATATCCAACGGATATAGTCCAAAAATTATTAATAATATTTTAAAAAATAAAAACAAGAAAGAACTGGTTAAGTTTTTGTACGCAGGTCCTATTGATAAGGAGGTAGTTAGATATAAGTCCAGTTTGACCTACATGGGAGAGGTATCTGCACGCTTATCCAAAATAATGAAAAACAATGATATGCATGTCGCATTCAGGACAAATAATACTTTAAAACATCATTTATGTCACAACAAAGACCGGATTGATGAAAAATATCAGTCCGGTGTCTATAAGATCGATTGTCCTGAATGCGATAGTGTATATGTGGGTCAAACTGGACGCAGCTTTGAGACTCGTATAAAAAACATATCGCGGCTTATAGGAATGGTCATCCTGATAAGTCACATTTTGCTAAACATCTTTTAGATAGTAATCATACCGTGCCCGATGGCCATTCCTATAAAGTTTTACATAAATGCGATAAAGGCTTCGGCTGAGCGTGTTGGAACAATTAGAGATCATAAAAGAAAAGAAATAAATAACAGATTTGCATTGTTGAATGACCAAACTTGCTTGACTACGTCACCGCTTATTAATATGTTCGGGGGTACTGGTGAGGGTAGTGGGGGTAGTAGCGGGCTCGATAGGGTATAAAAGGCGGTGTTTTGGCCGGTGGCGACACTTGACGGACGTTGTTCGTAGAGTCCACATCCTGAGGATGCTCCGGTGTTGGAGCGAAACGCGCGTCGAGGTTTCAACCTGCATGGTGGTGAGGGGCCTTGCACGGATTTGCCAACATTATTGCTTGTGTGGTGGTGGTGGTAGTGTGGGAGGAGGG